>PNEQ01007917.1:25812-37797 GCA_003012365.1 Medauroidea extradentata
GGCTTGAAGTGCAAGCGAGAGCGCGGAACGAGCGACAAAGAAGTACAATCGGCCTTTGCGTTCGGCAGCGTTCGACATCCGTCTCTCTCCTACTTGAGTGAGCGATGCGTCTGCGTGGAGTAAAAACTATTAAATTGTAAAAAAAAAAAAAAAAAATTGACATAATTGTATTTATGCGTACAAATAAATATAACTTGATAAATTTCATTGTGATTTCCAATTACTTCCTTCTCTATATACATCCAAATCTATTAAACAAATGAAATTAAAATGTTCTTTTGAAAAATGATACAATTCCATCAGTATTTTCTTAAGACGTTGTCACGTTCAACTATCGTCAGTAAACCGACTTTACAGACAATCAATTTTTTATTTCAGTTATCTTATAAAATATTTATTACCGAGTTCAGGAGGATTTACATTCCCAAACATAGCCATATTACTTAGAACAATATTACAAGAGCATAGCTGTTGTGGCTCAATGAGGTAACTTTACTTGCGCCTATTTTCGCCTCGGGTAGCTGTTATTGGGTCTACGTAGCTGCTATCTTTAGATAATTACATATAACTTTTTTACTCTCTTGTTGCAGACTTGTCAGATGTGGCGTTAATCTCTGAATTTTTTTAAAATATAACTTATTTACCAAGGATGTACTACCCGTTTGACCGTATTTTTTAATGCAATAATATTTTATGGTAAATTGAGGCTGTCACAAAATAATTGGGCGATATGAAATTATGAAATGAATAGTTTCAAGCTGATAGCCATCGAAATACTGTCCGCAAATTCAATAAGATGATATCACGAAACGGACAGATTTAAAAAAAGAAGGAATGATTAACAAGAAAACTGATGAGCAAGAACTGCTGTGCCGCTGTTGTCGGAACTTAAATGTGTACATGAAATGCGTATTATCACTATTTATGAAGAGGAAAGCTACGCAGTAATAAGTTGTATATTCAATAATTGTATTAAACTATTTTTTTAATTGCAGTAGTGCTAAGACGTATCCCAGACGTCGGTTACCCCCTCTAATGTCTCCGTTTCGTTTTTCTTATTTGTGTTGCGGAGGCGAGTCCTTATTGGAACGAAAATGTACTGCTTGTAGGGTCTATTCATAATAGGCTACACTCCATTTCATATAAGTTTGGATAAATCTGACAGGAACTTATGGGCAATACTTTGTAATATTTTGTTATATTTGTCACTAAGACAAATCATTGCAGTACAAATGCTGAAATAGACATCTCATGTTCATTTTAGAGCTAAAAATGTCCTGCATTGTGCAAAAAATCACAAAATACTAAAAAATTACTGCCCATAAGTTGCTGTCAAATTTATCCAAACTTATACGAAACAAAGTATACTTGGTCTGCAGAATAATTCGAAACATTTAAACCCTAATGCTTGGTCTGCAGAATAATTCGAAACATTTAAACAATTGCTAATAAAGTAACAACCCTTTAAAAGTTTAAATATGCTAATATATTATCGGACTGTATTTTATCCACTTGGAGCATTACAACTGGCCAAGTCCTGTACGGAATTGTGAATATTGTATTTCATGCAGGTCTAGAATGTTGTTTTATCATGCCAGGTAACTTGTTTTCCACACGAAACCGCTAAACATTATGTTTACTTACGAAAATAAATAACTCACAGTTAAAACATTTTGTCTCCAACAAAGGTTGGTTTACTGCTATGACAAAAAAAAAAAAAAAATACCGCTCAGATTCTTAAAAAAAAACAGCGCTGGGAGAATGCGTTTGACGTTAATACGATCTTTCCACAAATAAAATTACAGGTAGAGCTAATGATTTTTGGTGAAATGAATTTTGCAACAACTATTTTTCAGTGCCTTACGTACACTCCTGCAGCTTTGCATCATTGGTTATTGGATGTTTTTAACTCTCAGCTCCTCTGAGTTCTACCCGCGAATCACACGCGTTATGTCGCTGTTAACCGTGTTCTGATTGGTACAGTCAAGTAAGACACACCTCTGCACAAGGACACTGCCAATAATCACGAAGCGAAACTGCACCTAAGGCATTGAAACTAGTTGTTGCAAAATTCTTTTCACAAAAACTCATTGGCTCTAATTGTATGGGTCGCTATTTAAAGTCCCTTAGGGGGAAAAAAAGCAGAACGAAATCAGTGCACGCCATTTTGGTACGGTCTACCGCAATTTGCATCATCATTTTTTAATTTTGTATTCGTACCAGTTATTTTTTTTTCTCATTTTAGACACAAAATGTGACTAAATTTAGCTCTTATGAAATTTTTTCATCTCTCATAGTTTTCGCGTAATGGCTTGTTAAAATCATATTTTGCGTGTTTCTGTTTTAACGACTACACTAAAACCAACTGATATACCAAACTAAAAAAAAAAAAAACAGTGGATTAAGACATTGCAGGCTACAACGACATGCTCATAAAATTAAAGAATAAAAATGATTTGTATTTTTAAAAAATGGAATTTTTTTTTTTTTAGTTTCAAATTTTTTTTTAAATTCAAATAAATTTTATTCTTTAATGTTATGAGCATATCATTGTAGCCGGCAATGTCTTTATCCACTGTGATTTTTTTGAGGTTGGTATATTAGTTGGTTTTAGTGTAGTTCTTAAAACGGAAACATGCAAAATATGACTAACAGGCCATTACGCGAAAACTATGAGGGATAAAAAAATTTCATAAGAGCCTAATTTAGTCACATTTTGTGTCTAAAATAAGAAAAAAATATCTGGTACAAAAAAAAATATTGTGGTGAAAATTGCGGTAGACCGTGCCCTAAGCGCGTGCCATGGCAACCTTACCGCTTCTGCCTCGCACACACAAACGCAGCTTATAATATAGGGAGTATCCTTGGATGAGTTCGCTTTATGATAAAATAAGTACTAATAGGTAAAGACGGCTTGCTACATACAGTTTAAATTGTAAGTTCCTCGACACCAATTTGCAAAAAAAAAAAAAAAAAAAAAAAACTTTCACGATAGTTTTTGCCAAAACCTTCCTACCAGAAATTTTTCTCGAGTAACAATCACTGACGCCGAAATCGGTGGAACACATCACTTGTAGCAGATGCGTCATTCTGGATAAATACTTGCTCGTACAGTTGACTAACATAATTTCGTAGGTTTTTTTTTCTGCAGTTTTTTTACATATTGACTTTCAAAAATGTATAGATTTCAGTTAATGTTTTTTATCTATTACGCTTTTTTAATGGAAACAGGTGTGAAAATAATTGCCGACACAACTGTCAAAAATTGGAATACTTACGTGAGTTGGAATGTATGTACGAGGCGAATGCTTGCTGCTGCAGAGATCAAGTCTGTCGAGGTTACGCCCAAGAATCGTCTCGGTGGATGCTGTGGTTTAGAGAAGCCCTGGACCATGCTTGCCCACCGCACGAAGTACCGGTTTTCCCTCTGACAGCGTTTAAGACATGTCGAAATCTGACTCTCAAATGAGCTGCCTTTCTCTCTATCTCTCGCTCTCTCCTCCCTTCCTTCCTGCAGGCCCACACGTCTACTTTATAGCCGCCTTGAACAATGTTGAATGTATAAATGCGCGGTGTGTATTGGCTCTGTCCAGCCACCCCCCCCCCTTCCCTTTTCTCCAATCCACCCACTCTTTTTTTACACCAGGTGATACATCAACTCTTCTTGACTGGTGGGATACATCTTAAGGTTCGTCTCTACCTGCACCTGAAACGCATTGCAGCGAGTTGCAATTTTTTTTTTAGAAGACATCTTAACACTTATTATGATTGTTCGTCTACGAAAAGAGCATACACTCTCCAAAAAAAAAAATTTCTAACACTTAAAAACATAGGATCACTTATTGTAAACACGATTTTCAGGCTTCTCAAAATTGTTAAAAATGGCTTCCAGGCTGCCACATCAATAAGTATAAGCCAGACGAATTACAAAATCACAATAAGTGAAATAGGCGTTGGAGTTTGTACCATAAGGTTCATAAATAAAATTATGTCACCACTTAAGTCCCATAGGAAAAAGGATAATATTGTAACTCCTCCTCCCAGCAAATTATATTAGCCAACTTTACAGGTAAACATTCACCCCCATCTTCCCGCCCCTGGTGACGCGGGCCACTCGGCCCTGGCTGACGTCACAGACCTTCTGAATGGGTGGGCATCTGCCAGTCATCCGGGACAAGCATTCAGTTCGGACGTGACTGAAGTTTACATTAACACCTGGAACGTTTAGCTTGCATTAACTTGCATTGTCGGTGAGCTCTGAGAATATTCTGGGCGTCTTCGCTGGCGACTATGAATACCGGCCTGCAGCGAGCAGCGGCAGAGTGATTGTGGCGTTTAGCCTGTGAGTGTTCGCGATAGACTTGGCAACGATGGACGAGGCGGGACCAGCAGATCGAGGAGAGGCTACAGAGGTATTGACGACAGTGGCTTTCTTGGAGTGGTGTGAGTAAGGGTGAGAGAGGACGAACATGTTGGACTGGGTCATTTCTAGCTAGAAACTTACACGATTTTAGGACTGATTTGACAGAGAGTGAGAGAGAGAGAGAGAGGCAGACCTTATACTAGAGTAGTAATTTAGATTTTTCGGTATACTACCTGTAAAATAACTGTAAGTGTTGGTTAATAGAGTGTAATTCGTAAGGGTATACTTAGGGTAGAGTGTTTTCTAGATATTGTAATAAATTTAAAAAATGAATTTTTAGTCATTCATTTAATTATCTAAGCCCTCCATTCCAAGCGAACTTGGCTGCGTCCTGGACAACAAAGTTGTTTCAATAGTAAAGTTCTGCAAGTAAGTAGCGCGGTTTGCACATAGAGACGATAATGCATTACAAAAGCCGGCCTATGACAACATAGCGATCCATCGATTTCGTGCCTCACACACACAAACGCAGCCTACATAAAAAAAACCTTACGGCTCTGTTTGAGTTGCCATATTGAATAGTTAAATTTTTCAATGTTATGGAATTTTTAGAAGAAAAGTGGTAAATTTTCGATTATATGCCAACCTTGAGCTATAGTAAATGTGTGGCCGTTTGGAATTCTAACCAATGTTTAGGCCACAATCACTCTTGCAATTTTCTAAATTCTTAATTTGTATGGCTGTTTGCGACCTAAGTATATGTTAAAAATTCAACTACCATGCTTGTTTAGGGCCATGAAACTTTTCCTTACACGAAATTTGTCTAAGATTGTTTCAATGCCTTACATACACATCTGCAGCTTCGCTTCATGGTTACTGACAGAATGTATTATTGCACAGACGTGGCTCGTTTGACTGTGCCAACAGGAACAAGGTTACTGCGACACAACACGTCTGTGATTTGCGAGTAGAATCCTAGACGCTGAGAGTTATAAACAGCCAATCACTGGCCAGAAAGCGAAATTGCAGATGTGTACGTAAGACATTGAAACAAACTGGGGGAAAATTCTTTTCGCGATAGGTCATGACCCTTAATATGGCGCTACAACCACAAGTTACCAATTTTTCTTCTCAAAATTTCAATAAAATGAAAAATTAAATTATTAAATATGGCGCCCGAAACTGAGCCTTAATATTAGCGCTAGTCTTCCTGTCATCGTCCTCCTTTAGGCGCTTACGAAAACTCACTAGGATAGGGTAGGTCAGCCAGAAGATCATTTATTTTGTTGTTTGGAATATTACCCCAGGTAAGTTTACCCGTGTTCGAAATCTCAGCTGACGGCGTCTTGGTCAACTACGAAAACTAATATTATTTTTCAATATAGATAACATAACGTGTAAAGAATGCACTGGGGATGTAGCAAAATATTTATCATGTGGAAAATATGTAGGTTTTTTTATTCCCGTCATTTTAGAACTTTGACTAGCATTACAAGGGTCGACAAATCCTGGTAATCGACAATCCCTGATCATGTGACTGAGATAACCTTCCCTACTCCAAGGAGTAAATTTTCATATGTGACTTACGTCGTTGGAAACTGACCTCTATCCACTTGCCCGCGGTCAGGCGCAGGCAGAAAAATTCAAACAAAATTCTTTGGTTGGCCCTTAATCAAGAACAGTCTGAATAGTAACAAAACAGAAGACCAAGTAGTTTACTATTTTTTTATTTAAAAAATGAAGGTTTTGGTTGTTTAACATAGGAGTTAGAACTCTCTATTATATACTCTCTCTTCGGAGCATATATATATATATATATATATATATATATATATATATATATATATATATATATATATATATATATATATATATATAAATCCATGTCACAGAATAAATAAGTACTAACAGAAACGACCAAATGTGGTTTTTAGTACTCATTTTTTCTTTAAATTATTATGGTGTTGAAGTTCGTCGATTTTTGCTTACACTGAAGTTATGGTGTATTTAATAATCTGTAAGAAAATTGACACTTAAGTAACAGTACACGTACCACACGAAAAAAAAAAGTATTTTGTGGCAGCTACAAAATAATTTGTAAGTATTCATTTTGCAAAATTTATTTTGCTGTCACTACTAAAATATTATAGTCACCACAAAATTGTTTTGTGGTTACTACAAAATAATTTTGCAGAGTAGACTTCCTGTGTAGTTTTCTTTCAGTACATTTCTAAACATAGAGAGACTAACAAATTACGGTATTGGTTGAGATATAAGCGGTTGTTTAAACCATGTGTCTCAAATCCCGCATGACTTTGTTTACTTTCCTGTATGTTCAGAGAGCTGCTGCAATAACAATATAAAACCTTCCTTATGTCGATTCTGGAAGAACTAGTTATTATCCTATATTTAGCCTCGACTCGTCATGTTTACCTTCTATAAATATATATTAATTAATATACAAATAAATTACAGTAGGCTATCTCAAGCACTCCCAAGTGGTTACATAAATCAGTGATTGTATTCACGTGGTATTGTTTATATTCCTGTATGCCTCGAGAACTGATACGATAACAACAATGAAAGATCTTACGTTGCCGCTCCTGTTACTATTTGTTTAGTTTGTGGCAACGTGTAATTCCATATATCGATTTATATTACCACTTCAGTTGCTAGAGACACTGTAGTTTTTCTAAGTATTAATTGTATATTTACAAGTGGTAAATGAGACTTTACCTAGCATGTCAGTTTCCTCTTAGACATTGAAATTTAGCCTACTAAAGTTCAGTATTACTGAACAACCAGGTGAAGTGAACAACTCCGACGACCCAAAGATAAAATGAGTTGGATGAAATCCACGCCATATCTTGTCCGTTGCTTATTATATATGCGACGGAACATTTAGCAGTTTGTTAACTGTGCGTTGTCTCGCATTGAAGTGTTGGGTGCAGTCAGTTGTATGTATTTGGTCACACGGCCTGAAACAGTTGCTTCGACCAAACATTTGCTAACTTAGCAAGTTTTGTATTATCAGCAAGAAGGTTTAGTCCAGCTGAATGTAGTTGCACTTAGTTAGAACAACAAAATGTAGGCCTATATGAAGCGTTTCGTATAATCTGTACACTGTAAGTTTGCTTAATGTTGACGTTTGTCTTCTGAGAAGAGCATCTTAAACAGGACTACAGAAAACTGTTCCAGTATTTTTTTCTATTCACAGTAAAAAAATATTTGTACTTTTGCAAAGAGGTTTTTTGGAAACCAGTTTCCAAAAAAAAAAAAATTGTAACACTGCGAAAACATTTTGTACAATTTACAAAAATCTTGTACATTTACACATTTCTTTCAATATTTACAAACATTTCTGTAAATCTACAAACAAATTTTGTATATTTACAGCTAATATCTGGTTCATTTTACAATAATTTGCTTGTAGTGTTACGAATTTTTTTTTGGAAACTAGTTTCAAATTTTTTTTTGTGAAAGTACGAAATGTTCTGTAAAATGTGAAAGGTCTCCTAGGTTTATTTTGTTTCAATTCGAAAAATCTGCTCATTAGCATTATTTTACTAGTTCCCAAAGTTGTTTACGATGTTTGTAACCACTTTAAAAGGTTTCTGACATCTTACTTTTATTGTCTGACTGATAATGTTCTAATATTACGTTACAAGAATTGCGTTGTAAATGTAAAAATGTTTTTACTGTGTGGACAAGTGAAGAAACGTGATGAATTACAAATAATTTCATTTTAAGATAATAACTTTCCAGCTTAATATGTCAGGTTAACTCATTACCCTATGCAGTAAATCCCGTGATTAACTCGTTTCCACAACAGTATGGTAAGTTTTTAACCGATGCACAGTACGGCACTCTTGCCATACTTCAGGTTGCAAGCTGAGGAAATGTTAGCGCAGTTACTGCACAAATCCTGCGTCAATCTGTATACATTTAATATTCTTTTAAACGTACAGGACCACTCTCGTTATTGTATGAGATGTACCACGCCAGTTTTTTAATCTTTCCTACACTGTATAAAAAATTGTTGTATTTTTACAAAGAAAATACTTGGAAACCCAGTTGCCAAAGAAATTCCTTGTAAAACTACAAGGGTTGTCCTGGTAATAAAATACAAATAGTATGTTTGTAGAATTGCAACCTTGTAGTTGCAATTTCAATAAGGGGAAAAATAAATTTAAATGATCGTTGTACTTCATAAATAACACTGAACTTATTTATAAAATAGCTTTTGAATAAAGGACGTTTACATGAAATTATTTTGAAAATAAAAAAAACACACTTGGAGGTGTTAAGTTCTGTTTTTATTTATTTGTATATATACAATGAACAGTTCAGTATTTTTTTTTTTTCTTTTAAGGCACGCAATTAATATAAACATTCACTTTATTCCAGAAATATGCTTTCCGGAGGTTATTATCTTTGCATAAGTAATTTTCGGTGAACCTATGATTTCGGAAGGCTATACATTTTTTCTAATTTTTTTTCTTCAAACAAAATCCTACTAACATTATAAACTAATTATTTTACACGGAAAATTTTTCAACATTTACTAAAGTCTGTACAACTACAAAGAAGTGCCTTGCCAAATTTTACAAAAATTATTTTCAGTGTAGGAACTGTCGGTATATAGGTACAGTGAATTCCTTTGTAGAATTACAAAGTTTACCTTTGTAACTTTTTAAAGTAATGATTTCACAAAGAAAATCTTTGTATTTTTACTAGTATTTGTAAAAGTACAAAGAAAATCCTTGTAAATGTTAAAACAAATTTTAGAGTGTATACGTAGGTAAATTTGTGAATGATTTTTACAGTGTTGGTTCTACTTAAAAATAATGTTAGCATGACGTCCATAAATTATTTACAAAAATATTTAAAGCTAAATACCCTTGAAAATCAGACTTCCGTGTGGCAGTACATGCACAGACTGTTGGTAATGAAGTTATGTTTTTTATGTTGGTCAGCATGAGCGATTTGAGTAGATTTATTATGATACCAGCCGACAGCAGAATATTGGACGTCGGCCAAAACCCGTAGCGTAACTGCAGGTGTGGCTGGAATGCGAAATGAGGTTTTTATTTCTTTCCAGTATAAAGTAACTATAAATGATTAATGGGGCCATGATTTTATAAGCACCCGTGTTATAGCAGAGTATGTTAATATTGTCAGTACGTGGTACTATTTAAGGATTTGTTTGGCAATTATGAACATCGTGGCCGAGATAGTGTGTTATAAAATCAATGTTCCTCTCAAATTGGGGCGAGGGGAACAACATAATTGTTGTACAGGGTAGGTGACTTTTGGGACATAACTCTTTAGTTTACTATCTGTCTTACAATGGTACTCTTCATCAATAACGAGCAGAAACAAGATCCGTGGACTGAGAAAAATTGAACAATAAAAGTCTTACATAAATTCAGACATTATATAGACGCACTGCAGGACTGTTAGAATTTAAATTTTATGTTCGTAAAGTAACTGTCTGGCAGTCGGGTCGTCATGTATGTATTTAGCTCGTAGTTTTATTTTAAATTGCGTGACAAAATTATTTCTAAAATAACCGAACATTCAACTCTGACGGCGAACGAAGTGTGAGATTTCTGAGAAATTTCATCATGAAATTGATATCACTTGAATAGACAAATTTTAACTTTAATTTTAAAATATTATTAACTGTTTCAGTAGTTAGCTTTAAAAATAGAAAAAAGAACGACCTTGCATAGTAAATAGGGTAAAAGGAATGTCCATAATTTTAACGAATATTATAGTAACCTTTTACCAATAGTTCGTTATTTCACGGGGAAAATATTTAAAAGTGTAAACAGTGTATCTTAAAATTGTTTAACGCCCCTCCCCCCTCCCCAACCTATTGGCTTCTCGTATTTGTTTTTTTTTTTTGTTTCAAGGATTGTCAAACTTATATATATATATATATATATATATATATAAATTAGACTGACTTATACGTGATTGTATTTGTAAAACTGTTATATAGCAGGCATTCACATTTCTCTCGTTGGTACGTTACAGTTAATAACTAGGCTAGTATTAAGTCATCGTACAATAAAACATATTTCGCTCGACGGATACACGTCTTCTGTAGTGTTCTTACAACTTAAGTCAAATCTAACCCCTCATTCTTTATTTCACGTCGTTCAAAATAAAAATGTACAGATATCCTACATAACTATGTTTGAAATTTTAAAAAAATATGTGATTCTTCGTGTTAGGTGCATAGTATTAAGGGGCCTGTGTACTTTTCGAACTGCGTTGCGGTGGGGTTTAAATTCGTGTATACAGTATTTGCAAAACTATTTAACGTGTTCTTAACGTATCTAGTTGTGGAAAAAAGAACATACATTTCAAGTAAGAGTTGTTGTCGAATACATTCAAAACATCAACTCAGAAATATTATTTCCTCCGTTTCCAACGTTGCTAAACACGACCCTTTCGCGGTTAGATCTCAAATTCTATTGCTCAGATAAGAACAGTAGGCCTACTGGAAATATGCTACTTTCAGCGACGACCATAATATTTTGTTGATGGAAAAAAGTACACTGAAAAAAAAACTTATTAGTCATTGCAAAATATTTTGTTAAAATGGACCTTACCAAAATTTTTTGTAGTGACCACAAAAAAATTCCCTATTCCCAATAAAGTTTTGCAGTAACTACAAAAGAAATTTTGTAATCACTTCAAAAAAATTTGGTAAGGTCCATTTTAACAAAATATTTTGCAGTGACTAATGAGTATTTTTTTCAGTGTAATAAAATGCATTGTAGAACCCAGTGGCGAGGCGTGGATTGGATGGTTATGTAAGCAAACATGTATACAGGAAGTTTTCCACTGGTACCTGCCATTAAAGCGGGGGGTCCGGGGGTCCTCCCCCGGGAAAATTTGAATTTTAACATGCAATTTGGTGCTATTTAAAGGGTTTCTGAACATAAATATTGAATATAAAACTAAGAAAAAATTGTAATGCATTTAAAGATATGTTGCTAAAACTCATCGATTTATTTTGAACAGGTGAATGTTTTTTTTTTTTTCGGAGTGGAAGGGATGTAGCTCGCCCTACATGACCCATGCTGTGTTTATCCTATATTAAATATATGTATTTACAAACATATATCATATATCCGTACACACAGACCACACCACACAAGTAAAATACGTTCATTCACTCATACAAACATTTGATATTACTGAACCAATTCAATAGTACAGTGATATGTACTAGAGCATTATTTCGTACAAAAAGTAAAATTAATGTTTCATAAACTGAACAAAATAATGTTTGATTTGGAAAAACAACTACAACGCAGGTTATTAAAATTGTGATATGTCCTGCCCGTCTGCGAGCCAGGAAAACTGATTTTTAAAAACAAATATAAAAAAAAGTAAATGTGACACTGTGTCACCTTTACTTTTTTTTTGCACTACAAGAGAATGATGTAACAACATGACTTACCCGTGGATTTGAATGGTCGTTAGTGATTGGCTGCAAAGAGAAGGCGGGCCTCGTCAGCACAATACTCTGGCTACTCAGCTGTCCACAGTTCATGCTACTAAAGTCTAACCTGGATTATTTAAATGAAAGCTCAATGCGGCGA
>PNEQ01007918.1:0-30277 GCA_003012365.1 Medauroidea extradentata
TTCCTTATAGCTAGTGCTCACGAAACTCCCCGGGATTCTATTAGGCCTATGTTGACGCCGGTTACACCAATAAATTGTACTCTTAGGTTTCCTTAAGTCTTAAATTCTTACGTTATGTTTAAGCCAGAAGCACTACTACAAAATCGTACAGCAAGAAATTTGGAAGAATAAACAGGGTGGGTAGGCCAAGTACCTTACAGCTTACATCCCCTAAAAGCTTGGCGGGACGATTCTGCAACCATTTTCCGCCAAAGATGCACGTTACTTTCGTTGATACAAACCTATATCTAAAAAGTGAGGTAGAGGAGGGGAGGACATGCTGGAAGCGGCTGGCACAGCTAAGCGAGAGAGGGTGGGAATGTCGTTCAGAAACACACACACACATATGCACGCGAGGCGACGGCTGGGAGGCAGCAAGCGACCTTGGCAGGGAGAAAAGCCATCCCTCACCCCCCCCCCCCCCCGCTCACCAACAACCCCTCTGCCGTCACACTCTTAACCCGTGTGAATGTTACCTTTCCTCTCTCTGATATATGTTGCCAGCCAAGTTTCCCTCCTTGACCCTTCCATCGTAGTCTCCCTCGTGCTGCTTCGCTGGCTCGCTCGGCTCATCTTTTTTTTACATACTAGCGAGGCACTAAAAATGTTTTCCCTTGTAACTTGTTGCAAAACTTGTGGTGTGCATTATACACGAAGGCACACTAGACACGAGTATATATTGTATATACTTGATTTTAGTGTAAAATGTTGATGGTGAAATGGCTTCAATAGACTTTAGGGTAACTTTATACTTTTTCAATTATATTTCAGTAAACCATTGTTTTTTGAAATTCTAAGTGTTTTATACCTTTTGAATATGCTTAACATTTACATTATATTTATCGTAGCAAAGATAAGCATAGTGTATTTAATTTAATGGGTTTTATAAAGTACGTGCAGCACAAAAATAATAACGCCGAAATAACACCGAAACGTTTAATTTTAAAAACTAAATTTACAAAAAAAAAACCACAAAATCTTGTCCCTAGCTACAAGTATACGTGTAGGATGTATATAAGAACGTTGTTTTTCCATATATGACAGTTATAGTTCCTCAATCAGTACTTGTGTCTGTATATCGAAACAGATCTAGGTAGGTACCTGAAACATCACGTCTGTAGTCGATGAAAGAAGACTGGAACTCTTGTCTATGTTCATTTGTGGCATCATCATCAATTTATGTGGAGTGTTGTGTGTAACTCAGTAACATGTGCCAACAACAATGGCTTACATCCACAACAAGGTAGCAGTTGTGAAATAAGCAAGTATATTTTATTGACTCACCTGTTTTCCTCTCAACAGATTTGTCTAGGGCCATGACTCTTGCTGCATCAGAGCTCTTCTCAGAACGCAAGGATAGTGCGTGGTGACGTGGGTCATCAACATCATAACTCACTTCTGCAAACAACAAAACAACAAACCTAGACGACAGTTCTCGCAGCATGCTGACAACAATAATTCATTTTAAATGCTCAGAAAGTCTGCTTATTATAACACACAACTGGTTGTGTATAATGGGAATGACAAGAAATGTGGCAGCAAAGTTTTTATGAATGTTACAAACAGCTGGAACCTCCCAAATTCACATATTAATTTTGCACAGTCTGCTTGAGTTACTGTTCAAAACATCAGTAAAGATACTCCACCGTAAGCATTCTTGCCTGTAGTTACATAATATGTATTCACTTCCCTTGAATATGCCTAATGCTGTGATTGGTATTTCAAAGTGAGGTAAAAGTAAAAATATTTAAAATGTTTGGCAAAGTATAGTTCATGTGATAATGTTGGTAGGATGCTATGCTATCAGAAACATCAGTTGAAAATCCCCCAACAAGAGTCGTGTACAGACATTGCAAAGCATATAGCTTACCTGGCAATGTATTATTCTTAGTGAGGTATGACATGAGGTGAGTATGGAGCAGCGCCCGAATGAAGAGGCGGGAAAACTGAATAGTGATTAGAGTTGTGGTCTGTCATCACTAAGTTTCAGGTTCAATTACCATCACCACTCAAAAAATTAAAAACTGTTAATGAAATTACTAGGAAAGCCTAATGAAATAGGTACAAATAAAGTATATATGTAATTATAATTATTAATTGTATTAAAATGAAATTTAAAAAATGTGTGTAAAAATACGAACACTTGCTTGCTATACAGTAGTACTAAATTTGTACCAAATCTATAAAACAAATCCACTGCATG
Organism: Medauroidea extradentata; assembly: GCA_003012365.1. NCBI lineage: Eukaryota > Metazoa > Arthropoda > Insecta > Phasmatodea > Phasmatidae > Medauroidea > Medauroidea extradentata. The sequence goes on from PNEQ01007918.1 coordinate 2,243, forward strand.
TTTCCCAGAACCTTTATAGCATATACAAATCTTTTCTTGTAATAATACAAAAATATTTTTGGTAACTAGTTTCCATAGGAGCTCTTTGTAAAAGACAAAATAATTGTTAATGCACATGCCACCTTCCAACTTACCTTGCAAATATTGAAATAACTTTCACCATTACATTACCACTCAATTACTTAGGTACTCCTAATCATTCTTAGACGATAACTATGACCCAGTTTTCAGAGTATTAAAGTTTTGAAGAAGTTTCAACAACGATTCGTACATTTCGTGCAATGTTATTTAACATAATGTGTTTGCTTAAGTTTACAACTTGTTAATACTTTCGTGCAATGCCTTGAAACAATAGCCTATTTATAGAATAAATATGAACACGTGTTGAAAGCTATTTATACAACATCTTTTAAATAAGATGCAGGACAGTAAAAAACAGAACGTGGTTATATGAATACAAAATACGCAACTTTTCGTAAATGATATTGCATTGTGGACATTGCACTCAATGCGTTTCTCCAAAAAAAATTGCATTTAAACAAAAATCTGTACTATAAAGGGCTTGTTTTCCTTAGTTAATTGAGACTTGTGGAGAATTATTTTACCAGCACTTCTCCGTAATACAAAGTGAACTATTTTCCTTATTCCCTGCATGAGATTACACAAAACAAAACTTGCACCAAGGCGTTCTGGGTTCGATTCCCGACGGGAAATCATCGTGCCAGACAATGCCCAAGTGCTAACTAAAATCTCATCACTGACCCATTAAACTTAAAAGAAGCAATACAGGCTTGTACTTACGAACGAATCCTTAGTTTAGCCGTTGAATAATCACAACAGTAACGACAAATTCTAATACCTCGTTTCATGCACTAATCACTTCATTAATGCTTAAACTTTTGTTTACTTTGAAATTACTCATTTATTTACACTTCTACAATGTCCAACATAAAAATATTTCAACATATGGGCAATTCACATTTGTACTATTACAAGTATTGAAACTACTTTGCTGTCCTGTACATAGACACGTTCATTTGGGATGGAGGGCTTAGATAATTTAATTAATTGATTAATTAAATTGAAGTTCTTAATTCAATTACAGTATCTGTAAACACACTACATTAAGAATAAAACACTCTCAATTCAAACTTTTCAATTAAACACTTACAGATATTATATACATGTAATCTCCCTCAAAGCCTAATTAATATTATTCTACTGAATAATTAATAACGTATCAAATTGCAAAATTGTGGTTTGGTATTTTGTTATGTAAGTTAAATTCAAGCAGGTATTATTATTTGTCTTTTTGTAATATTCTAACTAAATAATATTTTCTTTTTAGTGGTCTTGGATTGAGAAGGGGTAAATAGAGAAATGCAGTCACAAGTTGTAATAGTGTAAAATAATCTAGAATTCAGTTAGGGAATAATCAATAATATTACGGACAGTTGGCCTTGAGTAGGGGTAACATTAGCTTAGTTTTGTGTTCTGGTTTCTTCCAGCTAGTTTTTACGCCATATTTGTTCAATTAGGCTCTAGAGAGGTTGGTGGTATTGTAATCACATGATGACAGCCCACCAATACGAGCACGGCCTGGAGGGGCATGTGTGACACCTTATACAGAGTTTTGCCCCTGCCACTCGCAGAAATAATCCTGACACCAGCGAGTGCTGTCATGTCGAGGGGCTGCAGCCCCAATTCAACATAAATTAGAAACAGGAGTAGCAAACTTCACATTTGTGGACAACACAAGAGGTTTTTTTTCTGTTCAATTATTTTCGGAAATCCTTCTGGACTCTCCAACTAATTTATTCCATCCATACATGTAAGCCGTAATGTGCGATTTTGCTTCCCCCCCCCCCCATCCTTGTGAACTAGTACTGCGTTTTTATACTGACATTTTTCAAGTGAACTGGGTTCATAGTAAAGGATAACAATTATGCAGACGTTAATGTAAAAGCCATTTAAATAAACCAGATGTTTTGTTTGGAAAGCCACGTTTCTTTTCTGGTCAAAAAACCTCGACTCAATGCCTGGAACCGTGTAAATTTTTTCGAGATAAGTGGCAGTGATGCAGAGGAAGATTGGAGGGATTACAATGGGTCAGAAGACCTCTGCACATTCTTCGAAACCTCCCTAAAGTTGGATCTGGAGAGCTGAAGTGCAGCAAAAGTCTCTCTTAAATCAGTCCTCCGACCACACAAGTTTCTGTCCAGAAATGTCTCACAATACACAACACTTAGTGTCACAGTCGTCCACGCCTCCATAGTCTCTCCTTGGTCTAGTCCTGTCTCATTCCTCGCTGCCAAGTCCTTCGCGACCACTCACCAGCTGAACGCCGCAATCACTCCGTCTAAGCGCGCAGTGGGCCAGTATTTTTAGTCACCTGCTACGACGCCTAGAATATTCTCAGAGCTCACCGACCACACTGGTTGATGTAAGCTGCACATTCTAGGTGTTGCGGGAAAATTCAGTTACCTCTGAGCTGAATTATTTTCCAGATGACTGACAGGTGCTTACCCATTCAGAACACATGTGACATCAGCGAGGCAAGAATGGCCCACGTCGCCAGGGGTGGGAAGATATAGCAAAGGAGGTGGGGTGCAGTCCACTGACTCGTCGCGTGACTGGAGATAGCAAAGCAGCGAGAGGGGAAGGAGGAGGGGCATAGTCCACTCTCTCGACACCAGGGTTGTAGGTAGCGAGCAGGGGAGGGTAAGGCAGCGCGGACTGTAGTGCCACCCAACCCAATGCCCTCTCAAGAGCGCTGATTTGTTACAATATTTATAATTGTATAACTGTTGATGACCTGAACAATACTTCTGCTGTAAAACCAGAACAAGCAAGCCACAACTCGTGAAACAAATATAGGGGTAGTTTTAGATAAGGTGTAAAAAATTTCTACTTTTTATCATATTTTTATTTCAAAGTGCATTCAATTTAATGAACAATAGTACCATACTTTCTTTGTGTCTGTGTAACTCCAGAAAATTTTAAATAAAATGAGCAGTCTGTTTTGCGCAGCAAAAACGTGAACCGCTATGTCTATGTCCCTCTGACGTCATGATACTGTACATTTTAATGTACGTAACACATTGACAGCAACATACGTTCAAGTCGTGTAAATTGTGTTAAATAAAGTAGTTTATGTGGTACAATGGAGTATGGCTTGAACTCCGAAGAGTATATTAAATGTGGATAGTAATTTGTATACACAGCAATAAAATGCAATTTACTGGGAATAAAATCTTTACTTTAGCGCCGTCTGATAAATCAAGGCGTACTGCATGGTTTAAGCTTCAAGAAGGGACCTAATAGTCAGCTATTAACAAAAATATAGTTTACGTACGTAATAATGAAGTGTGCACAACATGACACAATTAGCATAAAATAAATAAGTATTTTTATGTTAAAAATTGCAGTCAATAGCTTGCAGTTTGCAACGAAATCCCCACAGCTGTAATGTTTTGGCTGTCCCACTAGCTGTGGCAACGTCAATAGCCAACAGGCCAGTTCAAGGCACCCGTGATTGGCCGATAATTCGAGAGGTGGGTGGGGTGTTGTGAAACTTGCTCCAAGATGGCAGCACAGTTGTCTCAATGCCGTTCACGAGAAATGTAAAAATTACTGAGAGAAAAAGTTACTTATAGTAAATTAATTAATCTGCCACATATTATTTCACCGACTCACACAAGCAGAATGTTCGATCATAGTCTGTGTCAAGTTTTGGTTCAACGCATTCCAAATATTAGCTCGATAGGTTCACTTTTTGTATGCATGTGAACTTTGTTTGGCTGACCTTTCAAGCCTAAACTTATGATAATATACCAAATCTGAAACATAAAAATAAATTCATAGTAAGTTATTATCTCTTTGGAATTTTAATTAAATTGACCTATAACTAAAAATGTCACGTGTGAGAGCATTGCTGTTTTCACTCCTATACAAGTGAAATAACTCCTCCTTATTTACTACCAAATCTAAAACCACACATGTCCAAATAATGGACGAATTTCCCGAATTAACTTTTACGTAACCTGGTTCAATTAATTTTATCAGTTTTTTAATTCAGTGAAAAATTCCAATACACACAACAGTGCCAGTCGTGCTGTGGCTAACCAAAATAAGTAAGACTACGTCACAAATGTGTTAGCCAATAAGAACGTGTTTTCAGTGTTTGTGGCAGAATTTGAAAATATGGTAATTTTAAAACTGAATAATTAAAAAATTACAATGTTCACAGAGTTATTGCTTTGTCTGGCTGCATTTAGTGCCAAAATAATTCGGAAGAACCAGGTAAATATTAAAAACATTTTCTGGGAACATTCCCTATTAGTATATGGGCATCTCATGAATAATTTACACCACTCACACTGCTGTACATATGTCAATATATTGTACTCAATAACTATTAACATGCATACAAATCCCAACAAGAATATTACAACATCACAGCTCAATATTGTGACGTGCACTGGCACGTATCACTTACTTAACCTCTTATCATTTAGTAATTTCAATTTTTTTTTGTTTAATTAATTTTTTTTTCTATTTTATTGTGTATAACAAATTAAGTAGGCCAACTTAACCAGGGATAAGGATGCATACTGCAGGATCCAACATATTAATTGGGGATGCTAATAAAGAAATTAACATTAAAGTTTTACTCAAAATTTTAAATTTAACTGTTAAAGTCAGAGAAAAGTATTTAATTTTACGTGTCAATTCTTTCAGATTTATATCGTGTTTGGACTCATGTTAAAGCTAATTTAATTTCAAGCAACTTTTCTCAGTAACTTTTTCTTATTTTTTGTCTTATTTGGATTTTTTTTTATCAAGTAGCCTCTTAGCTTGCTTCTCCTGGAATGGGATTGATTTAGCAGGCTGGACAAAGTTCACTTGGTTGGAAGCACATAAAGAAAAGTGCTGGCTTTTAAAATTTTAAATAAGCTCTGAGCTAGCCTGTGTTAGGATGGATTTATCTGGCAGGCAGGTCAGAGTTCACTCGCTTGGAGGCACGTATTGGGATGTGCTGGAATGCGGGGGCTCTACAGAGCGTTTCTCATCGACATGGGTGGTAGTGCCTTCTGCAACAACAATAAAAAGGTGGTAATCCGCGACAGATTGATGACGTTGCAAATCCCCAATTAATAAACATAAGGAATATTTAGCTGATATTACGGAATAAAACGCTTTGTAAATTTATCAGTAACTATGTTACATGGTTTGATTCCTTAGTAAACGTCAATTAACCAGCTTTTGAGGCAAGTTGGATCCTGATGTATCCCTCCGCCGCTCGGCCGAGTAAGACAGAGTGTCCGCCCAGGAAAGTTAGTTGTGATACATTGGAGCTAGGCAATGGTCGCCGGGAGATGGCCGGCTGAGTGTTTTTTAGTTGGGGCGTCATGGCGGCAGGAAGAGGACGTGTTAGACGTGGTAGAGGGGCTGTGAAGCCTACAGGGCGGATTCGTTAGAAGAAATTGGTTTTATTTTCTCTATTTTTACGCATTGCTGCCTTTTCATTTATAGTAACCAGAAGTAGATATTCATAACCGTACAGTCAGTTATTAAGGTAGACAAAGTGCCGGATCAAGTACTACTACTGAGGGCAGGCAGAAAGGCGTAATATGTAGACAAGAAAAATCCACCTGAACTAACTTTGGGCGAGCACTCACTATGTGAATTGCCTTTGTATGGTAAATTTCGTCACAAGAGGTTAAATAAAAAAAAATGCCCAGAATATAATTTTTATTTATTTACTCATCTGTGACTGATTAACCACACTGCTATCCGGGAATCAGTACAATAGGCACCGCCTCTACATCAGCTGGTTTGTTTTCGTTGTGGTTCTGCCCGCTGACTAACTACTTGCAATAGCTACGGAAGAGAGAGCTACATCACCACGTGCACACAACAACAACACCAACCGAGGACGCAACTACAAACAAACGAATTGGACCTAAACACAACTGTCGCTGCGAACAGGGACATCATAACTTCCAACATCTATATACAAACAACAACACGGCGGCGAAGCATACACCACATTCTGGCGGCCAAACAGGGACCTGAGGGAATCAAAGTACCTCGGGTGGCCCTCGGACCCGTAACAATAACCGGCCCTTCCAGTACCAGGACAGCGGCGGCTCGAGGGCAGAGGCAGTAGCAGTCGCCGGTGGTACAGGAAACAGGTCACGTCAGCAAGAAGAAAAAAAACAATAACCCCGAGTAGAAGAGCTGCAAGGTAAAGAAGTAGAAGAAGGAAGCAGAAATAAACTACAGGTTAGTGTTTACCAGTGCAGGTAGGTAGCCATAGCCAAAGTGAGACGGTCCAAATTGTGCATCATATCAGCTGTTTGTTTTTTGCTGTGGTTTTTTTTTTTTCCTAAATCACACAGATGTGATATAATCTGTAGTATAATCATTGTTGTTTAGTTAAGTGGGTACACACAACTCGCACTAATAATACATGTCTAGGTTATGGCACCAGTAATAACCAGATCTATAGGCATGGCAGCTGTTGCAGATAAACCTAGTTAAAATGTAACTGGTAGTGATAGTGAACACATAATGAGTGGTGTAGAAGGGTCAGATGAGGAAAATATTAGTGAGCAAACCACTTCAGAAGCAGGCAGTGAGACAGGGTCTGTCATGATGTCTCCCTCAGTTGTAGAGGAAGAAAAGGGGTTGGCAAGTATGATAAAAAATATGTTAGAGGCACAGAGTAAAGCACTAGTAGGGGAAATCAAGTGGCTAAGAGAGGAATTAAAAGATGAACTAGGTACAATGAGATCCAAACAGACAGAATTTGAGAGTAATTGTAATACAAGGTTATGTGAGGTGGAAGGGAGTGTAGAGGTATTGGTGCTAGGGCAAACCAACATTACTAGTAGGGTAGAAGAAGTTGAGAGGAGTTTACAGGCTGAACAGCAGCATTTTGACAGTTTGATCACACAAACCACTCTATTAGGGGAACTTATTAGTTATAATAAAGGTGAAATTGCGAAGACTAACAGTACATGTGAGGCAGTGCGGAGGTGTGTAGAGGAGGAAGCTGTGGAAAGAACAGCACAGTTAGGTGAGACGGAAAGGAAAATTGCAGAAAACACAGTACCTAAACTAAGCAGGTTGGAAGCAGGATTGACGGCACAAGAAAGGAAGATCAATGAGTTAAGGGAAGTAAATAATGGGGATATTCTCCGTTCACTCTTAGTTGAGTTTTAGGATAAACAAAGCAAATTATAAACAAACATTTTCATTGGCTGCCGACCGCCGTGCACAGTGATCTTGCATAAGAAATAGATCTTTGGTATCTGTCGTGTACATATAAATTTACCACTCCATCACTTAATGAGAGAGTTCAATCTACGATGCTATATGTTCATTACTATAATTGTGGTTAGCGACGACACGTCCGTACAGTTGGTTCACGAGTTATTTAACGACTGATGCACTGTTAAACGTACGAGTTTCTTGGTACACTTGCCAGTATTTAGAGATGTACGATACTCTGAAAATACCAAAAGTTTAGTTCAGTAATAATTACCACAGTAAAAAGAAGTCAGAAATATCACAATCAGATAGAATGTTATATTTTTTCAAAGTATTTTTGGACGTTAACGCTTCAGTGTTGTGGTTACTGCAAATGTATTTTTTTTTCGTTCGTCCCTTTTCCGTTTCAGTTCGTCTGAACCACGGCCGCGTGGTCCAGAAGTGTCTAGCCGCTGACACTGTGCAAGCATTCGGCTATCATCGGAAATACTCGGCCGGCCGCCTCTATTCAGCACTTCCTCCCCTCACAGGCGTTCGCTCGCTCCATCGCTTCCCCCCTTCCCAAAGCGCTCAAAAACACGTCTGGACACCTATGAACTAGTTTTGACAAATGGATAAAGGTTGCAGGCTACAATGTCATGCTCATAAAATTAAAGAATAAAAATTATTTGTATTTTAATAAAATTATTGAATTTTTTAAAATTTTGTTTTCAGTTTTAGCATTTTTTTTAACAGAAATTATTTTTATTCTTTATTTTTATGAGCATGACATTGTAGCCTGTAATGTCTTTAACCACTGTGATTTTTTTGAGTTTGGTATGGCAGTTTTACTGTAGTCGTTAAAACGGAAACATGTGCAAAATATGACTTTCACAAGCCATTACGTGAAAACTATGAGAGATAAAAAAATTTCATAAGAGCCTAATTTAGTCAATTTTGTGTCTAAAATTAAAAAAAACATCTGGCACAAATAAAAAATTAAAAAATTGTGATTGAAAATTGCGGTAGATCGTGCCCTTAAACTGAGGTTTTACTATTAAAGTTTCTAATTTATACATGTTTAATTAATAAAAAAAAGATGCAACATGGTCAATATCACCAAAAAAAATATTTCTCTCCCCCCCCCCAACCCACGAAAAACCTGAACAGACGCACCTGATAATAATATATTCAGCCACAGCCCCTCGGCCCTGTATCTACCACTGCGCGTGTGTTTTGAACACCTTTAAGTTCGTGTCACTTTAGCGATTGACTCTCGACTTAGTTGACACTTGCTAGAGGATGCTGAACCAGTAATACAGAAGCAATTAAATACAGGCCCAAACACATGAAATCACTGTGTTACCAAGCAGTCTTGAGTTTGCAGATATTTTCTGAGGCTAGTACGTAGGTCAGTGAATCTGTGAATTTTTCCTGTCTATAATCGTTATCCGATTTTCATATTGCAAAGAACACTTTCTTTCGTTGTTTTTTAATTATTTACTTGTTACCTGGCCGAACTACCACAAGCTACATCACAAATACTTTACAGCAAAAACATACAAGCACGCAATGAAAAAAAAGACACTTATGCTGATGTTATTTACATTTTAAAAAACATTTCTTTGATTAAAACAAAACCACGATTCAATTACAAAATAAATGACATGTTTTACAATTAAATCAAACTCATAAAATGGCCAGGGGCGTATGAAAAAGATTCGAAATTGGGAGGACAGATCTTGGAACCCTGAACCACTCAATAACGCGGGGGGTCAGGGAGAGTTCCCCCAGGGAAATTTGGGACTTCAAGGTGTAAAATGGTTCACTTAGACCAGTTTTAGCAATTAGACATGCTAATATTATACTTGCTTGAATAGCTAGTTTTTTTTATTGGTTTAGCCTAGCCCTCGAAAAAATTAATTTGTGTCAGAAAAAATAAAACCAGGACATTCCACGCCGTAATTTAAGCAATTCAGTCCATAAATTATGCGTAAGCGAATTATTATATATTGACAACATCCTTGCAGCACACAAATTGTTACAACAGCAATCGGTGCTGTTTGCAAAGCAAGCTTCATTAATAAGAAAGAATCTGTGTAAAACTAAGACGTAAAAATAACAGCAGGGCAAACAGTATTTCTTACCAGAATTTCCATTAAAAGTGTATTTTAATAGTATTGAAACCTTCATGCTTAGACCTACTACGTCCGTCACGAAAATACTATGATATCATTGATAAAAAAAATGTGCTTTCAATCTTCAAGGAAATAACGTTATAAGGTTAGCTTTGTAGTACGTAATATACATAAACATTTCGTATTTGTGTGAAGGTTATTTAAGCACATATTATTCAGTAGTATGGGAGTACATGTGTAACGTGGGCTATTTGTTGTGATGTGTTCATCTTAAAATGTTGATTCCCGGCAAGTCGTTCAAAGCACAAATATTTTCTTGAATTGTATAGTGAAAGCGATTCTTTTATCTCGCATGTCACTTCCCGGGTCTCCACATCCTGTAATCTCAGATACTAGGACTTCTGGCGTAGATAGTATACAATCAACAATCAATTAAACAAAAAAAACCAACATTACGCCCCTTCTTAAATGCCGTATAAAGCTAAAGCTAGAGATAAGTAACTCATCACAGTCACCCGCATTTCGTCTGTGGTTTAGTTAATCACGTGAACTACAGCCAATCAGCAGCCTCCCAAAATGTTGTCCGCAAAAACTGTAGCAAACTTTAACTTTTGACGACGAAGATAGTAAAACCTTAAAAAGTCACATTTATACACACTTAGAAGACTGTGAAGTTTTTAAAATATCTATTTAATTTAAGTATCTGTGTTTCCTTTGCAATTTAATTGGTTTTAACAACTTTCAGTTAGAGTATTTTCTATTCAGTCATTTATTGAGTATTTTCTACTCAATCACTTATTGGAACGTAATTTCTTCTGTACGAAGATATTTTTTGGTCAGCAATAACATGTAGGTCTTCAGCGCTGGTGAGAGCTGACATGATGTGATTATGGAGCGGCACTGGAATGTAGGGTGGGGGAACCGTAAGATCCCCGAGAAAATCCGCCGACGAGCGGCATCATACAGCACTATTCTCACATGCGAACGGGGACCGAAACTGCTGGGAATCGAACCAGGATCACCTTGGTGGGGAGGAGATTGCTCTAGTCACTTCGCCCACCGTGGCCTCCTATATATGATGCAGTCAGCAAAATAATGAATATATTTTTTCTTTTAATTCTTGTAGCCATTTAATTTGTTTGAACGAGTTTCAGGCTCGCAAATTATTTTCTAGCTATTCATTTACATAAGCTTCAAAAGTACAATTTTCCTTATGTTGTACAAACGCTAAATATTTTAAGTTTCATAAAATTTTTAAGATAACTTTTTTCACATACTCATTCTTCCACTGAATTAGTAACTTATTTCATAGCCTTGATAAACCAACAAATGTACGAAACATTACTAAACCTCGTAAATTTCATACTTACGTTACATGAAATAAGATGTTGACTACAAGAATGCTGTGAAACTTCATAACCATTTTCACATACATCCATACATTTTTTTTCTTTTGACGCAATGGCGTATCATAAATGAAAAAAAAATTAATGTTCTCTTGCTCATTTTGTGTAATTTACTTTGACACTACATACATAATCTCTCTAAACGAAACAGTAAAATTTCTTGTCTTGAAAAAGTAGCTGTCAATGCAGTAACCATTTTAAACAAAACTGCCAAACCGATTTTCGATGTCTGCTCTCGTTTAAGCCAATAATAATAATCTTTAAAAAAGAAGAAACAAGAGAGTCCCATAGTACAAATTGATCGGTGCAAATCTTGCATGCTATAAATAGTTTAGCACTTGGCACGATTCAAGGTCGCTTTTACAGCTCTCACGTCTGAGCCACTAACACATGGTAGGCGGTGCCCGTAACAAATGTGCTCTATATAGTGAGTGAGAGAAATATATTGACGCAATATCAAAAGGAGCGAGCGATAATATTTGGTAAAAACTACGACCCATCGCTGCTCCCCGGGGTTCATACAGCGTGGTTTGCCTGCGTGGGAAATGGAAATTGTGTTTGACCGTAGGGAGCTGCGAGAGGGGAAGGGTGCTGTGAGAGAGGGGATAGGCAAGTGACGTTGAGTCACGGAAGTACCCGAGCAGCCCCTCGCATTCCGTCCGATGATAGCCGAATGCTTACACCGTGTCAGCGGCGAGACACAAGTGCGTGGTGCAAACCAAAGTTCCTTATCTATTTTGTTCCGTCCTTGCGTCAGGTTATGTATACTTCGCTTACGGATTAGGTTATGTGATGCTGGACGTGAACAGTGAAATTGTCTTGCATGGTTTCCGAAACGTGGATATATGTCTTCATTACTAAACAAGCTGTGACGATGTTTATAAGGCAAGAATAAAAATCTCGCATAGCATTCTTCGATATAAAAAAAGCAATATGTATCGTGAATTATTGACAGATTGTTTGGTGATTTATAAAATGTCATTTTTTCAAAATGAAGTAGGCCTACAAATAATCCAAGATGACTTTACAGTAAGTTTAATCACTCATTTTGTTGACAACTGTTTTTCTGCATGTAGTACCAAATTTTCATTACGTTAATACCAGAATATTCTACTACAATCGTTAGTCATGTCTTGACAATTACAATTAAATTTTGAAATATACTGTAATTGCACATGATGTCAATATTTTTATCAAGTTTGTATGTAATTTTTGTTTTCCTATGTCGATAACACGTACGAAATTTTCACGCAATATTGTTTTAATAAATACGGCGTTGTTGTTTCCTGTGATACCGACTGTACACACATTTGTCGGTTGGAAATAGTACCTCAGCGCGATGCACAAATTGAGCCAATTAGAAAATAGCGAAGTGCAATGATATTACGTTATTTGTTTAATTCAGAACTCAACTTAGAGTGAACGGAGAATAGTGTGAGTATATTGACTGGGGGGTGCAGTAACATTAGGTTCAGTCAAGTCTTATCAAGAGAAGGATAACATTCCCAGTAAAATTAGGTTTCAAGCCGATAGAGATATCTCCCTCGACGACAAAATTGAAGAGGTTAGGCTCAAATTCAAAAACGTTGCAATTAGGAGGGGAGAGAATCAAGGCAGTACTTTCAGCAAGTTTAGTGTGGGTCTACAAGGTGCTACTAAGAATATGCGAGAAAAGTGATTAGCTATCAAAGGATACAAAAAAGTTAGTTCTGTTATATGAGGGGCCATTTGTTATTTTGAGAGTTGAGAGCTGTAGGGGTAAATGTGTGGGAGTTAAAACATTTGACAGCTGAGGGGGGAATCAAAGGTACCTATAATCAATATTTACTAAAACCTTATATAAGCAATGACGAGTAGTTATGCTATAATGACTAGTAATGTAAAGTGTTTAGTAGTGGAGGTATATGTCAATGAGGTTCTTATTTTGTTTTGTGGGCTTTGTTCTACACCATTTGTTATTTGATGAGCATTGTGGTGAAGAAGGTAATGTTAGTAAAATGAAGTACAACATAGATGAGTTTGTGAGACAAATTGTATTACTACAAAATTTGATAATGTAGATCAACCCTGAGGCTAGTTATTGATTGTTGCAAACCTTTAAGAAGTAATTAAAGCTACGGTAAACAAATATTGAAATTGGTGTAGTATGTATAAGTGTTTAATTAAGCAGAAGTTAATAAAGCAGTGGAAGAAACAATAATAATTATTTAAGAAATTAAGTTTGAAAATTGAAAATGATTAACTTACCTGCACTTGAGGTGTAGCAGCAGTGTAAACAAATGTTGTGGGTTAAGTTTCAGAGTTAAAATGTGGTGAATACAGGGCAGTATAGATAAGTATGGTAATGGGAAGAGATCAAGGGAGTTAATATTTTGAAGTTGAGGGTAGAAACTGGTTAATATAATTGTGGGTTTTATAAAATTAATAAAATGTAAAGGGGAGTGCTGCAAAGGAGTAATGGAAGGAGGAAGTGGTTGTAGTGGGAGAAAGTGTGTGAATGGAGGTATGAATCATGTATTGAGCAGAAGCGTCGACGTTGTGAGGTTATGTTATGGTGATTTGGGAGCCTTCGTCGTGGGAGCAAATAAGGTTGGCATTGTGTTTAGTATTGAGGAAGATAATGATTTTTGTAGAATTTTGCCTTGTCGTGGTGCAGATAGGCATATATATTTGTTGTTTTATTGTGGCTGTGGCCTCATCGTGGTGCAAATAGGCAGGTACGTATTGGTGTTATGTTTGGTAAAAGGGTGCCTCGTCGTGGTGCAAATAGGTATGCCTTAAGGAATTATAGGATACATGTTGTGTGAATTTGTGATGTAGTGATGTTGTTCGAGTGGTAAGAGGTTATGGTGCAGCCTCCCAGTACTATTGAAATTTAATGAGTAATAGGTAATTATGTGGTTTGTTTTGGAAGTCTTGTTAAAAAAATTAATGCTTACAAGTGTAATTAATGTGATAATGTGAAGTGAAAATCTGTGTGCTGCTATATATCAAATTGTACTTTTCTTCTTCTTCTTTTTTTTTTTTTTATGGAAATTTGTGTTTGTGAATATGGTTAGTTTGAACAAGTAAAACAACAGTATTAGTGGTAAAGTTATTTGGTATTATTAGTGTTCTCAGGGTTAATCATAAGAAGTAGTTGAAGTATTAATGGTGTCAGTTAAATTTGTTATGAAATGTGTACCTTGGAGGTAAATTACCTTTGTAAAAATGTATGCTAACCTGGCTTTGATTGCTCTTGGAATGTTGTAAGTTTTTTTTTTTTGCCATAAATTATGCCTAGACATAGTAAAATTACAGTTTAAATTTTCTAATTTTTTTTTTTTGTGAGATGTATTGGGTATAACAAATGTTAAATGAAGAATGAATATACATACATAAATACAAGTGAGATGTAACCATTTTAGAGTTGAGGTGACAACAGAGATAGAATGGCATTGTATTTTAAAATTCTGTGATCACATTATTGTTTGAACCTTGAAAACACCACCAAGAAAATACCACACTTGTATTTGATACACAAACTAATTACATTGCTGCTATTGTTTTTTGAGAATTGCTGTTTGGAGTTATGTAGTAAACTACAATAATAATTGTTACGGTAGTTGCAAGTTGAGTCAATATTAAGGTTTTAATTGAATTGAATTCCGTTTAAATTGATCATGACTGAGCATGATAGTGTTGTAACTTGTTTATTTATGAATTTGATGAATATTGTGAACATGGAACTAATTATAGACTTCTTATCATATAGAGTCATAAAAAAATAAATAACAATGAGTGACAAAACACAGTCATGAATTTGCTGCAACCTTTCAGTTTATACTGCTCGACTTGTAGCAACAGGCTAGGACACCCAAGGGTTTATCTGATGTGTTGATTTGGCAGAAAAAAAATTGTTGTAAAAGCTTGGGTCTGTTTGTAATTTTTTGTTGATTACCATCTCGTGGCCGTTGATGGCTGTTAACTTGATGTAAAAGGGAAGTGCTGTAAGAGGAAGGGGATTATGCAGAGAAGGGTTATGTGAAGAAGTTGTTTTAGTGTGTTGTGATGTAATTGTTGGTTTTTGGGCACCTTCGTCGTTGGTCCAATGGGGTGTACTCAGTGTTTAGGTCATTCTCGTCGTTGTTCCAGAGGAGTGTATAATACTTTTGTAGGAGTGATAAGTTGATGGTGTAGACTTCCTGTCATCAGCTGAACTTTACAAAGCCAACCAAGTATATAGGTTGTAATTTATTAGTATTAAGAAAAGTAATGTTTTGCAGACGCTTTAAAATATGTTTGTCAAATTTTAAAGTAAGGGTGCAACAACAGTGTGCTGCCATAAGTCGATGCATAAATTTAAAAGGTACATTTTCAATTTATTTACTTTTATTGTTTACATTATATATTACATTATATACTATGGTGATAAATAAATGTTTCATGCTCAGTAGTGGAGTAAAAGAAAATAATTATGTTTAAAGGATACTGTATTTGGATAAATTTTAAATGTGGTGGTGTTTTAGAGGTTATGGAAACAGCAATTTTGTAATATTGTAGAGCATGCTAGTAAGAGTGATTTGCCCAAGTTTGTATGTAGCCTACGTGTATTCATTGATGTAGTGTAGTTTCTTAAGTAATCATTGTAATAATGAAACATTGTGATGTAGCTTATGAAAAACATTAAAATTCATATGGAGCCATAATTGTGGCGAGCTATTATACTGAGAGGGTACTTAACACTTATGGGAAAAACCATTGCATGTTAAGTTGGGGGGTTGTGACGTGCACAGGCACGTAGCACTTACTTGGCCTCTTATCATTTAGTAATTTAAATTTTTTTTGGCTTAATTAATTTTTTCTATTTTATTGTGTATAACAAATTAAGTGGGCCAACTTCAACAGGTATAATGACGTATACTGCGAGATCCAACATATTAATTGGGGATGCTAGTAGAGAAATTAAAATTAAAGTTTTAATCAAAATTTAAAATTTAACTGTTAAAGTCAGAGAAAAGTATTTAATTTTACGTGTCAGTTTTTTCGGATTTATATCGTGTTTGGACTCATTTTAAAGCTAACTTAATTTCAAGCAACTTTTGTCAGCAACTTTTTCTTTTATTTTGCCTTGTTTGGATTTTTTAAATCTCAAGTAGCCTCTTAGCTTGCGTCTCCTGGAATGCGATTTATTTGGCAGGCTGGTCAAAGTTCACTTGGTTGGAAGCACGTAAAGAAGAGTGCTGGCTTTTAAAATTTCAAATAAGCTCTGAGCTAGCCTGTGTTAGGATGGATTTATCTGGCAGGCAGGTTAAAGTTCACTAGCTTGGAGGCACGTACAGGGACGTGCTGGAATGCGGGGGCTCTGCAGGGTGTTTCTCGATCGATGTGGGTGGTAGTGTCGTCTGCAACAACACTAAAAAGGTGGTGATCCGTGACAGATTGATGACGTTGCACATCCCCAAACTTAAGGAATATTTAGTTGGTATGATGGAATAAAACACTTCGTAAATTTATTAGTAATTATGTTACACAGTTTGATTCCTTAGTAAACGTCAATTAACCAGCTTTTGAGGCAAGTTGGATCCTGATGTATCCCTCCGCCGCTCGGCCGAGTAAGTCAGAGTGTCCACCCAGGAAAGTTAGTTGTGATCCATCGGAACTAGGCAACGATCGCCGGGAGATGGCTAGCTGAGTGTTTTTTAGTTGGGGCGCCATGGCGGCAGGAAGAGGACTTGTTTGACGTGGTAGAGGGGCTGTGAAGCCTAGAGGGCAGATTCGTTAGAAGAAATTTGTTTTATATCCTTTCTTTTTTGGCATGCTGCCTTTTCATTTATAGTAACCAGAAGTAAATATTCATAACCGTGTAGTCAGTTATTAAGGTAGACAAAGTGCCGGATCAAGTACTACTACTAAGGGCAGGCAGAAAGGCGTAATATGTAGACAAGAAAAATCCACCTCAACTAACTTTGGGCAAGCACTCACTATGTGAATTGCCTTTGTATGGTAAATTTCTTCACAAGAGGTTAAATAAAAAAAAAATGCCCAGATTATGATTTTAATTTATTTACTCATCTGTGGCTGATTAACCACACTGCTATCCGGGCATCAGTACAATAGGCACCGCCTCTACATCAGCTGGTTTGTTTTCGTTGTGGTTCTGCCCACTGACTAACTACTTGCAATAGCTACGGAATAGAGAGCTACATCACCGCGTGCACACAACAACAACACCAACCGAGGACACAACTACAAACAAACTAATCGGACCTAAACACATAACTGTCGCCGCGAACAGGGACACCATAACTTCCAACATCTATATACAAACAACAACACGGCGGCGAAGCACCCACCACAATATATCTGGAATTGTAGTTCTATAGGATTAATACATTTATATATTTGGGCATAAAACAATCATTAGGCCCTGTAATCATTCAAAAATAATAGTAGATAATAATCAAAATGTACACACGACTAATAATGCACCAATTTTGACTAGTTTCCATCCAGTAACACATACAAATGAACATTTTATGCTCACACTCAATGAATAATAGTAGCCTATGTTGTTAACAATTAATTAAATGCCATAAGTACTCAATACAATAAATGAAACAGTGCTTGATGAAAATGAAGGTTAAAAGGGGCGCACCCTTCCAACAAATACTTCTGAATTTAACCACATGCATTTCAGACAGTTTGACACAAAATAATCAGCATATTTGAACTATGCACTATCAATATACTGTATCCATGTCCACTGTGCATGTGTGTATTGCTTCATCAATATAGAACTGCTTGAGCAACGTGTTGAATAAGCATTGTTATAACTGGATACGTGAGAACTAACCATTTTCAGAAACTCAAACACACTAATTGTTTCCTTTAAAGGCATAACAAAATAAACTCTTCCTATACAGCAACATTACCAAAGGCATTGTTCATTACTTCAAATTCTGGGTACAATGCCAGCAATGTTTTCATAGTACTTGTAAAGTAGAGATATTGTAGTGGAGGAGGTTGGCAACGCGGGCAAGGATAATTGGTACGTGGCGGGAAGGAGGCCGAGAAGGAGTCGTAAATAAGACTACATGGTGTTAGGTGTTCACGTACGTTAAATCGGCATCTGGGCGAAGATGGCAAAAGTATATTGTGTTTGGAGTTCGCCAGGCTTCAACTATTTGTAGAGGTGATTAAAATTGTCAGTTTTGGAGTTACTGGTTGAGCCTGCTTCTAGCAGGCTGCTAATCTTGGCATTGCTAAGCATCGACCAAGGCCCAGTGCCACTCATCAGTACCCTTCCCATTAGAACACACATTTAAGGTACGACATCGACACAGGGTTCTCAAAATTACCAATGATGAAAGACAGACCTTAGCAAAACCATTTTATATAACTCACGGTACCATACAAGGTCTGACAAACAGGTGTATACAGAATATTATCTTCACTGAGATAATTATACAGATTTACGTCACAAAATTAGGCTGGAAATTACAATTCTGTTGTGGCCGACACACGCGCGCCACTTTATTCCGTTAAAAATTATGGCAGGAACCAATCCCTAGTCATACAGAGCTCGCGGCCGCGACAGCACACCCTCGACGTGTCATTAACAAAAACAATCACGAAACCAAACCTAACTGAAAATACGTGGAAAATAGAAACGGAAAACTTAATTAAACAAATGAATAACTTACCAATGACACGGCTCAGGTGTGGCACTGCGGTCGCAAGCTAAACACAACCGCCCCCGATCGGGCCCAGGAGAAGACTACTTGTCTCGCAGACTGGAGCGTCTGAGCTGGGCACAGGAGGGAGAAGTGGGGGAAGGAGGGGAGAGCGAACACGAGCGCATCCGACGGCGGCCGAGCACGGCCGAAGTCCGGGCGGGGAATTCAAACCATTAAGCGCACAGGACACAAGAACCAAGTTCCTCCAAAGCAACCTCACTGCCAGTCCAAAATATGTAAATTTAACAGATCTTCAAGTGTGGTGAACCGGAGTCGCAGACTCCCGGTACATGGTATCGCAGAACGCGCAAAGGTAAGCGGCAGTATCTTTGTTATTTAGGATGGCGACGTCACCACAGTTTCACATTGTGTCACCCGACCACTTTGATTTGCGGACACCGGCCAACTAGAATAAATGGATATGTCTAGAGATTTTGTATTGCGTCATATTTGCAAGGTAAAGAAATGTATGTCGCAGACCTATTACCTAGTTCATACATAGCTGGTACGATACAGGATAATATTTAAATGTTGCAAATGGTACACAGCGTGTCCAAAAGTCTGGCAGTCACACCAAGTAAAAGAATTAAGTTGAGAGAGAAACCAGTCAGCACTCAGAACTTCAACTTTTAAAACAGTACTATGTACTAGGTTGGCCAGAATATAAAAAGAGGATTAACAAACACATGATTACTGAAATTTGTTATTTTGTAAAGACAGGGTCATTGTTCCTGTAAAAATGAGACAGGAAATGTACGGCATGGTGCACGAGGGTCATTGTGGAGAAGAAAGGTCTCTTGCAGGAGCAGGCACTACTTTGTATTGGCCAGAATGTGCCAGAAAGGTAGAAAGCTATGCTAAACATTGTGAGAGTTGTGAAAACTATGCACCAACAAATAGCAACATGAGTATCTGTCACAAGAAATTCCCAAACTTCCATACGGATATTTTGGATTTTGGGGGGACGACTTACCTGATCATCAGTGATTCCTGTTCTAAATGGCTTGACATAGTCCCATTGAAAGGCGAAAGTGCAGAATATGCAATTGATGCTTGTAGGTCCAGTTTATCTAAACACCGAGATCCTCAAATACTAGTTGATAACATACGTTTTGGCTCACTGGAATTTGGGAATCATGCAAAGAACATATTTGAGATACAGTTTAGTAGTTCAATGCTTTGCAGAGAAGGGGGTACATGTAGCCAAACAGTTGCTGCGTACATGCTCCGACTATAATACAGATTACAGAGAGACTTTAAAAGCCTCCCAGGTTTGGGAGCATCTACCTCAGAATTGTTAAACAGACGCCTAGTTCGGGCCAGCTTGCCAATGACGGATCAAAAACTCCAACCAAAGTACAAAAAGGAGAGTGTGAGTGGTTAAGTACAAGAGAGCAACAGACACAGCACAGAAGTGGTATAACAAGAGGGGAGGTCGGAAGACAGGGCTGAATGTGGTAGAGAGAGCCACCTGTGATAAGGTTTGGTAAACTGGCAAACACAAAGCACCTAGGTCATACTGGGTTTCCTGTTACAGCAGTAATGTGGTCAGGAGAACATCTAAAGATTTGAAACCTTCCTACAATTGTTACATTCAAGTCAGGAACCATAGTGACTTGTCTACAATAGCTAGTATGCTAACAGCGCCACAGGTGAAGTGAAGTATGCCTTAGAGATTAGTGAGTGAGAAGATGAAGGCTGGTCGAGATGGGATGAAAGTAACATATCTGAGCACCAGAGTATGGGGATTGCCAAACTAAGTAATGTAAATCAGGCAGAGACAGAGGCAAATTCTTCCCTCTCAAGATCCCCTAGAAAGATACGAAAGAAACCAGCATGTACAGATTGTACATCAGAACAATTGAATGTTTGTAATTGTAAAAAATGTGTACTTTTATGAGGTGCTAATGTTATGTGAATTGTAAACATTTTGTGATCTTAAGTACACTGAGGAGATGTATGTTATGTGAAGTTAAAAAGGCCTGTAATTTATTTTATATGATGATGTAACGTGAAATGTAATCAATTAGCAATTTAAGGATGTATAGTTTTGCCGAACAATGAAAAGGGATAGATGAAGTGTTAGTTAAGTTGGCAACAGTGAGCTGTTGACAGGTAGCTAATGGGTGTGCACGATTGACACAAAAGCAGAAGTCAACACAGACGTAAAATATTAAGTAATAAAGAGTTAATATAACAAGGTTTCAGGTGTATTAACAACGTGTAAAATTACATCATTATTGATGTATTACTTCTTCACTCCTCTACGCCATTGCGGCATTTCTGCTGTGTAAGAACACTAACCTTTCACAAGCAGGCAATGATGGGTACTAAAACATAGAGTTTGATTTAGTAATTCCAATAAAAAAGAACAAAATCAATTTTCTATCGATTTTCAGATGATCGTATTTATGATGGTTGTAAGTAAGTTTTATGAGCATGGTAAAACATTAAAAATATACATTGAAAAGTCTTTAATACAATCATAGGGACCTATATTTTGCAGTTGGTATTAATGAATTTTGAAATATTGTGTATTGGCACCAACTGTAAAAAGTTTCTGAAATTAATTTCAGCCTGTTTATCCCCTTTCCCCACACAAATATAAATCTTACCAACCTGAATCATTTTCACTAAAGGACTTAATATATCAATGTCTTATAATAAATTACTGAGTTCGAAAATTAACATTTGATATCCCAACTGAAGTGGTTTGGGAACGTATTTTATTCTAGAAATGAATATTAATAAGGTTTGTATTAACAAGGTTTCCCTACATTTAATAAAGAACATTATTGTAGATTTGTGATGACATTAAAACATGTACATGTATACAATTGCACCATCATCTACTAGTTCATGCAGTTTGTAACACTATTTTTCTCAAAAAATTATATTATTTTTATGTTACAAGAACTTGATTTCCATGAAAAATAACACCTCGTGAGGAGCAGAGAATCCTGTGCTACCAGACACAATGGGCAGTAAACAGAGCTTAGCAACATAACAGAGACTGCCAGCAGCAACTCACCTAGTAAATATTCTGTAGGACAATGGTAACATTGAAAATATTGTATGTACAGATGAAGAAACTAAAAAACTAGCTTGAAGATGTCACTGTTTAAAATTGTATAGTTCAGATTAGTGGCAAAGAAAGTCTTATTGATATTTGTCCATCAATAACAATAATGTTTTGATAACAAATTCTAATCACAATAGTGGTGGATCAGTAATACAATGTGTACAGGGATAAAAGATGATTGGCAAAACATTAGTCCGATGATTAACAAGTAAAATATATCATCTTCTTATAAAAACATTTCTACATCTGTGTCAAATGATTCCGACTTCACCAAACATGTTACTTCTTAAACTTCTGATTAAAAGAAAGTCAGGGAATTGCTACACAATCCACAAAATTCAACAACAGTTTTTGTCAAACGTCCGTGAAAAAAAGAATCTTTGTATTGTAAACAAAGATTCCAGTATGTAAGAAGGGTGGAATCCCAGCATTTAAGATTTATCAGAAAGTTGTGAAACATTAAGAAGTGTGGGGAAAGTAATATGTGATAGTTTAAACTGTGATTAGTCCAAGGAACTTGATTTTGATACACCACCACCACCACCACCACCCATCAAGTTACCTCAGAAACAAGAGAGAATATTCAGCTCACACAATCTCATTAAACACTACTGTGTATGATTTCGAACAACAATTGGAAGCTGGAGGAATGGTTAAGGCATGTGTTGCTGTAAATGAAGCACTGATTGCCTTCACAAGTTCTTAACGACCAAGAACAAGTTTGTTTAGTAGCTTATCTGAAACTCCGATACCGAGTACGCATGTGAATCATCGCCATCAACAGATGATACCTTATTGTCGAAAAACAAAGACCCACTAGATCCTCAAAATGTAACACAGGAAAATACTTCAAGCAAAGGAAATACCCAAAATCAAAATGAGACAGAGGAAAAGATGGCAAACATAGAAGATAATAGTAATGTAATTATCTGTGTATCAGATATCACATTCATTAACGCCCACAAATAAGTGTGTGCTGACAATGACATCATCCAACACTATTGGAAAAATAGTGTCCGACAAACCTTATTTATGTGATTATTGCAAAACAATGCTCTTAAAATTACAGAGACATCTTGTGTGCAAGCATTCTGAGGAATTTGAGGTTGCACAATTTCTGTTTTCCCAAAGGCAAGCACAGAAGGAGCGCACAAAATTGTAGCTCTGAGAGAACGAGGAAATTACCAACACAACCTACCAAAAATAAGAACAGGTTGTACAGTTATTCTCCCTAAAAAAACACCAAGCATATAAACTACACCTTTTAAGTACTTGCCTTGCAAATACTGCTTTCAATTTTATGCAAGGAAACAGTTGGCCTCAGTGCAAAGCAAAATGTAGTATCAAAAGACCCGGTATGAATAAAACCATACAAGCTAGGAAAGTGCCTTTGCTACTCATAGGAGAAGGAGGCAAGAGGCTTGTGGCTAGGGGAGAGGAAGAATATTGACCACTAATATATTAGGACTGATAAAGAGCGATGAAGTATTCCAAACTATCACAGGATATAGCTTGATTCTTTCATTTGTACAATGTCTTTAAGAAAAGCTAGGTTTCTAACAAAGACACCATAGTATGATTTCAGACAAATGAAGAGATCACTGACAATCCTCCTAAAAGTAACAGAAATTAACCCGGAAAAAACTGCTAATATCATCACACCAAGCAAGGCGTAAAATTAGTTGTGGGATTTAACAAAGAGCAGGATACATACAGTAGTCATTCTCTTGCCTTACAACTTCGGCAATCCAATAAGACATGCGCAAGCTTACATGTTAAAGGTGATAGGCTGAACCGCCACTCCCTCCACTCTCACCCCTGCCAAAGATGTCGCATTAGTCGAGAGTGCGCTGTTCGTAATCAAATGAATAAGGCAGGCCTGAGCCCAATCCCGTGCCACCACCCTGTGTTAAAAAAAGAAGGAAACGTACGTGAATACTAAATAATCATTACAACACATTTATTAACAAACCAATTGGTTTTCCAGAAGTACAAACGTATTGGCTCTGACAAACAGACATTCTGTACACTGAACTTATTACTTCCTCACGACTCCAAATCATGAAGTCCCCATTTAACATAACATAAAATTCGCAAAAAAAAAAACTCTGGGCATATTAGCATGCCAGCACCCCTTAAACATTTAACGAAATTTATTACATTTAAATAAGCTATTTCTAACAAATATGCAATAAACAAAAGGAAATCCACCTTTAAGGGCAATACAAACATACAAACAAATTTTTCATTAGATTGAAATAGTATGTTCGAACACTTTAAATGTGTGTGTCCTTGAGCCTTTGAGTTCCAAACGTACCTTATCTAAAACCGACCTGGCCAGCATCAAATCTCCCACTTTACAGCACCATCGACAAACATTCAGTGAAAAACTCATCGGAAAGTGCGAAGCCAAGTCATTCAAAGGATGTGAATGCAGAGAAAAGTGTATAAAATCAGTCATCCTACCTCGTAGTTTCGCCATAAGTTCCAACCCAGGATACCCTCCTAAGAAAGTGGACTTCTCCAAGTGTCTCGTTAATCCATACACCCACATGAACTACTTGGTGCAACGTCAACGGTAACTAGCGTTGGCTGCAGGAACACGCACAGTTGTGGTACCTTCTCTCATGGTGTTTTCCGTTGTCGTTACTCAGTCTTCGACACATTCTACTAAATCCGACCAGCACCAAAAGTAGAACACCCCCCTCACCGCGCCGCTCGCGGGATCTCCCCCCCCCCCAACAAGCAGCGAGAGTGCACGCATGGAAGCGCCGCTGACCACGGTGGCGAAGAGGAGGGGAAGAGGAAGGAATAAAGAAAAAAGTAGAGCGAGAGGTGGGGCGGAATATAAAGGAGGGGGAGACGCGGAAATCAAGAGTAAAGACCATCAAAATAAACTGAACATAAAATTCACAAACCAATTTTATATATATCAAATCAACTTACAAGAAAATCAACTGAGAGTGGCTCAATGCTTAGATGACAACATTCTTTACCAAGAAACCAGCAATATCAGAAATTTCTTAGACCTGATGGACATGAGATGGACGAATGATGTTTCCACGAAAGTGCAGCGTAGTCTGAATGAGCATAAATAGAATGAACCCAAACAGTTACCAGTAATGAAAGACATGGCTAAATTAAATAAGTTTCTTGTTGCGAAGAATACAGAAACCACAAAAGGACTCTTGTTGAAATACTAAGCAACGTATTGTTACAAGTTTGAGCAAAACTTTTCAAGTGGGCAATTCCCATGCGTTCTTTTGGGATAGAGGTCTAATAATTAGAAATAAAAGAGTTGAATTAAGTTATTGATTTACAAGCTCACAAAGCTTAAAAAAACACTAAACAGCAATCAACTATAACTTTCACAACACAATTACTCCTGCACACTATTACTTATGTTTCACAAACACGTTAATTATCTTTGACAATTAAAGCACAAAAATGTCTACCATCAATTAATTAAACACTACAAATCACAATAAAATTCAGTCATATATCCAATCAACAGTCTCTCTCAAGTAGTGACAGTGTACAACCTTAATAGTCCGCAGTGGTGATGAATCGCCGTGTGCTGCGCAGCACCCCAAGTGCACCACTGTCTTCACTCTTGAGATCTTTGGTTCAACTCCCGTCGCGCACCTCCTTTTCGCTTGTCAGCCCGCCGCAGCAGTCCTCTTGGTTTGTGCAACACTACTCCGAAGGTAGCCCCCTGCCGCCTCACAGTAGACTCTGACGTCACTAAGATGTCTTCACCAGTCTATGTCCACAACCATAGCACCTTCCTCTAGCACGACCAATAGCGAGCTCTCTCCAAATGTGCCAATTCTGCGCCTTTATACTCCTTGAAACAGTCTGGGAATAACCACATTACAGGGGTCTAAAATTAGACTTTACCACATGTTTCAGACATTATTTGAGTCACGTAGGCCGTCCTCGTAGGGTTACGACGCAGTTAAGACAGGTATCTATGACGTAGCTTCGGCGTGTCTTCCATCACATAGCCGCCCCGTCTATGAGTCAGAGGCCAGTCCACAAAGTGTTACGAAACAGCCACCGACCATCTGCCTCCAGGCACATGGTATGCAACAGTATGAAAAATTACTCTAATACTGAACAAAAGGCATTTGAAGAGGTTCAAATCATTCTGTTAAATGACTGTTCTCAAGAACCAACGGTAGACAAGAACTAAGATACTTTTCAATTATTGTCGAAATCAGAAGAGGCGCTGATCTAAACACTGAAACGGATAGAGATCTGAGAGAAAAAAAAAAAGAAAAGTTCCAATATTATTAACTGGAAACCTATATGATACCCTAGAACGCCTCATACGGAAGAGGTGTGAATGTGGAGTACATCCTTTCCATTAATGAAACACAATTCTGGTCATTATAGAGCAAATGTCCTTTTTGAAGAAAATAGCTATTGCAAATGGAATGAAAACCCTTGTTATATTACATCAACAGGCGTAAGAAAACATGAAACCGCAATGGCTCAGTTACTAAATCTCAGAAAACAAGAGTTGGATGCTGTCGTATCATTTATGGGAAATGCTGTAAGGATTCACGGGCAATATTATCAACTTAATAAACATAATGAAGAAACTGCCAAAGTAAGTAAACCACATATTAACATAGACAGAGGGAAACTCAGTTCTAAGAAAAACAAACATATGGATAAGATTAAGGTTGTAACTGTAAGTGATGATTTTCTTACATATGGCGACAATGAATCGGAGGATGATGTTGCAAACCAAGACATCAACAACTTCAAGCAAAATGTTTATGCTGGATATTCTACAGTACCTAATAACACAAGGACTACAGCAAGCTGCCATAACATTAGTGTGGTTGCAAATAAAACTCAAAAGTTTAAAGAGGAAAAGCGAAACTTTCCTAGCAAATTGTAAGAAAAATACTTTGACAAAAAATGTTTAAATGCTAACCTGGTCAAATGCAGAACTTACTATACTGAGAGCACACTTCAAAGGCCATACACATTTATAGAAAGTTCCCCAAAAACATGAAACATATGAACGGAGATAAAGTGAACAGTGGTGTTTAACCAATGTGAAATGGTGCGTTAAAAATTATTTTAAGAAGAAACGAAAGTGAAAGCACAATGTAAGCTAGTCACAGTTCTGAAGCAGATTTACCCAGACACTGGCCTAATGAACTACGTCATGAACAATTTCAAGCACATTGCAGCAGAATCCTTCTATCACGTACACTACAACAAGCGCTGCACCAACATCAGCCACAAGATACACACCAGTTTGACTCCTTCTAGCACATTGTCAGTGACGGAACTAAGGCAGCAGGGTGTCCAACAAAATTGGTATTGTCGCGACGGTAAAATTTGAGGAATTATTATTTTTAATTTTTGCTTTTTTTCTTAAGATACCTGTTGTTGATAGCATGGTCATATATTTATTTATTTATTTATTTTTCCCAAACATTGATTTTTTGTTGTTAAGACACTTTCTAAAGCCTTGGGGAATAAAGGCAGATTGTTTGTAGGTGTATTATAGCTGTTCCTACAGCAGTTGGTTGAGATGGTAGCCCGCACCAGGAAGTTCGTAGAGTTCACTGCCTCGGTTGTAGTCAGTAAATTCCTAACGTAACTTTACTTGCTGTGTAGATGGGACAATGTCCGGGCTGTTTACTGTGCCGAGCGGTCATTAGCCAGGGGCTGTCTGGAAATTTCTGTGGTAGTATGCCCATCTGGCACTTCTGCACGATTTCCGCGTATTTCTTCCCCCCTGCCCTCCCCCTTGTTGCGTCTGCGTCCACGTCCAGATGTTTCTGTGACCTAGTCTGTCGCAATCCTCCTGCGCGCTGCAGTTTTTTTTCTTGTGAGGACATTCACCGCTCATTGCCCAGCTGGGTTGTGATGTAGGAGAGGCTGAGAGAGAACACGTGCTTGGAAGAGAGAGAGAGAGAGAGGGAGTTCGACTGGGCGAGTCCAATAAGGCTGTGTTTGGAGGGGAGGCTCCGCCCGTGGGCGGGTCGATAAATTGTCAAGCATAGGCGAGGGGAGAGGCTCAGTGTTTGGCGAGGCACCTTCGTAGTATGATGTCAGGAAGACGGAGAATGGGGAGCTGGGCGAGACGACGTATCAAATCATTAAGATGAGTATAGTTTCTCTCTATTTCTTTTTTTTTGGCTAGGGTATTTAGTGATACTTAGTACGAGAGCGCGGGGCAGTTTGGAAGGAGCTGTCATGGAAGTTAAAGTCTTGAAGGCAGTAGGTCGGGCGATCGTCAAGTACAGGCTGTTTGTTTGTTGACATCTTCTCGGGTAAGTGAGGTTAGGTATTTCTTTATTTTCGTCGCATCCGGCGGTGTTGTGTTTTATTTGAAATACATTAATAGTGGTAAAGTTTATCCGGTTCACCCAAGGTTAATGATTTTAGTACGTGATAGACGATTA
>PNEQ01007919.1:0-30277 GCA_003012365.1 Medauroidea extradentata
ATTTTTAACCTACCTGTTTTCTATTTGCTTCAAAATCTTCTCAATTTATCCATACAAAAGAACTAAAACAACACAGCACGCGCAACACAGTTGCCACGACACATACCTACCTACCATGGCGCTATCTATTGACAGGTTCATGAACTATACCACCGGTCCGTCTCACCCGGTGGTCCATCTCTCCTGGATTTACCCTATAAGGAAAGACACAAAAACATTTTTTGGCGGTCAGTTTCCAGGTTTTTTTTTTTTCTGTAAAAGAAAGAGCTTCCAAGGTTTGTCCCTCATCGAACAATCTGTTCACAAAAATGCATCCCTCTAGTGCACTAAGGTATTTGGAAAATATAGAACACTTAAATGACCTGCGACATTCTTGTCGTAGTGTCTATACTGATAAATAGAGACATGAACTTTTCGCGAAAAGAAATTTGCCTCACTTTGTGTCAGTGACTTGTGTGCACGTCTGCAGACTTGCTTCACGGTCAGAGATTGGATGTTTTGACATTCGTGTGTCGTGGGGTTTTACACGTGGTGTTACAGTAACCTTATTGTGATTGGTACAGTCAAATGAGAAACGTCACAGTTCAAAGGCACGCTGCCAATATATATGAAGCAGAACTGCAGACGTGCACATAAGGCACTGGAACAAAGTGGGGCAAAATTCTTTTCACGAAAAGTTCATGTCTCTACTGATAAATGTTCTGACATTAGTTCACAAGATTTTTCTTGTAAAAGTATGATTTGTTTCACTACGTGCTAGGAAAGAGTAGCTGGACGTGTTTGTCTTGCGTGGAGCCGAGCCACAGAGAGTTTGACTTGGGAAGCTGGAGTACTTCCTCGTCATGATAGAGACGACGGGGGTGCGAGTGAGGCTAGCCGACGCAGCGGGGTGCACAGAGGCGTGTAACCAATAAATCTCGTCGTGAGGAAGGCCAGAGGTGAACGAGAACTAGAGGGAGATGTAGGTAAACATTGGGTCCAAGTGTCCATTGTGGCGGCACATCCCACTTGGGGGGTCATTGTGCGGGCGCAAGGCTTGCACCTTCCACCAGGTGAAGGGGGACGTCTCGTCATTCAGACCTGTAGGGGCGTACCTGGCTGATCCTCCACCACCACGCAGCACCGCGGTAATCCCATCTATGACCTCCTGTCTGGGGGAGTCTTCTTTCAGTCGCGCGGCCGTTCTGATGGTTGCAAATGGGATCGGACAGTTATCTGCCGCGGTTGTTCCCTGTCGGACAGACACCCTTCCCCCTACCCCTCATCAATCCCCCTTTCACTGTACGTGAGTCGTCTGCGGGTTGGTACTACTCCGTGGTTCGGCGTAGCAAGGGAGTTGGACCTATGCCACTAATCTAGCTGAATTTTTGTTAATTTCTTCCTGAATCATTTCAACTTTCAATTAAAATTAAAACCTGAAACATTTTCAGAATAAATCGTAATTGTAATTCAAAATTTTCAAAACTTCAATTGTAATTTTAAACTTTAACTTTATTTAAAATTTATTTCAACTAGAACACAAATTGCCTGACTTCAAAATTATTCATTTTATAAATTTTAATGTAACCGTAAAAAGCAAATATTAAAGAACATTTTAACCGCGCTTAAATTTAAACAGATAATTAACTAAGCAATATTAAATCAAACGACACTACCGGAAGGGCGAGAAGTCAGAGAAGTTAGGCAATATTATTGCAGTGCCGGTGTTTTTTTTTTTTTTTTTGTGATCCCGAGACAAATTTTGTTTCACTTATTTTAGTAAAATTGATATTATTATTTAGGTTACATCTAATTAAAGTTGCATCATTATAAACATAAAGCGAACGTTGGCAGATGGTATTAAATTAAATGATAAGATAAATTAAAATAAATATTTAAACCCTGGATGGCCTTCAGCTATGTAGGGTAGAGAAGCAAGTAAAGTTTTTTAAATAAAAATTTCGCGTTTCCTTACCTTTCACTAAGCCCATTGCAAGGCCGAGGTAGCCGAATGGTCAGACCATTCGCTTCCCACCAAGGCAATCCGGGTTCGGTTCCCGAATTTTCGCATGTGGGAATCGTGCCGGACGATACCGCTGTTCGATGGGTTTTCTTGGGGATCTCCCGTTTCCCTCGCCCTTTCATTCCGGCGCCATCCCCATACTCACCTAATGTCATCGCTCACCAGCGCTGAAGACCTCGATGTTGAGTGCTGACCAAAACCTCTCACTTGCTCACTAAGTCCATAGTGTTCGAAATAGGTTATTAAACTTACTACACAATTAAACAAATCTAAAATTAAAAAAATAACCGTCTCCCGCCGTGTCGCAATTACTTAATAACTACAAATACCAATTTGGTCCAATAATATACATATTTAAACGTAAAATTTAATGCTCCTATTAAGAGATATTTCCGGTAATTTGTGCCACCCTATTTTTATTATACGAAAATGAATAATTTGAGCGAAAGAAATGGCACAGCCTCTTAGAATTTATTGGTTTGTGGTGATCAAACCTGTGTTGAATGACGAAGTACGAAAACGAACAAGAAAAAACAAAAATTAAACACATACAAAAATTTAAAAAAAAAAAAAAAAAAAAGCGGCAATCCTAGAGGAATTTGGTCAATTTTTTTTCTTAATTCTGCTACACGTTGGAAAGATAACCGTTAAAAATTTGGCGCAGCAACAATTTCTGCCGTTTGAACGCTGAGTCGGTAAGACATGTAAACGGACCAATCACAGAGCTTTAGTGAATTTCATTGAATTTGATAATTTGATAGCAAAATCGATTTATTGTTCACTTTAAAATTGAATTGACTTCTCTCTTTGTCATGCCAAGTTAAATAAAACTTTCCTACGGTCTCGTGTTTTGTTAGAGCCTTAAGCGATAGCAGCGAAACTAGCGGCAGAATATTTTCCAAACTCTGTCATAAGGAAACATATTTCATTTCTAACCTGTAGTAGAATTAACCTTAGTTGCGGCCAATGCCGGAGTCACAGAAACACGACAGAAGCGACACGGCCGCTGCGATAGTAAATACAAAAGTTGTCCGCCAATCAGCACCGAGGTTTCTGTGACATCAGTGCGCAAAAAATGGCGGACGCAAAACGATTTCCGAATTATATCGATTTTATTCTAGTCGGAATTGAATTTTGCGCCAAAGTGTTGCTGCGTTTAGCCTATTTATTTTAAAAGAGAGATTTTCGTTGGTTATTATAAGTAAGTCATTACCTATTTAAGCAAGCGTGTAATTGTGCGTATGTTTCCACGGGTAATTGAAATATATTACAAACAAACAGAAAAATTTGAAATATGCTACTGCAAACATATTTGGCTGTCGTACTAGAGTTTAGCATGTAGTGGCGATAAACTATGGTACATGTAGGCTAATTTTTTTTTTTTTGCGCGGCAGCTAAACTAGTGTTTGCAATAACGAGAATTTTTATAGTTTCGCATCGCACCCGTTGTGTCGCTTCTCCGTGCCTGTGATTCCAGAATAATGGGTATAGAAACACACAAAACTCGCGTTTTTTTTTTGGGGAACAGACTAGGCTTCACTAACCTGTACAGCGTGCATATTGTACGCTAATGAAATGCAAGTGAGTGAACAACAGCTTCCTGTTTGCAATCAGAAAATAATGCGTTTTCTGCACGTTTCTGGTGACATGGGTAAAGCCCATAATCAAGTCTAGAGTACAGAATATTTAGGAATACAGAAGTGAAATAGTCGGCAGGAAGGCGAACTCAGTCACACACGCCAGCAAAATGTCTTCCCTGGCCAGCAACATGGCGGAAACACCTACTGCCAATCAGCGTGAGGCAGCTGCTCTGCTAGTCGGCAGCCAGGCCAATAGGAAACCTGTAGTAACATGCAGGAGCCAAACAGACACGGGGCTGGAGTCTACAGCCTCGGGCAGCCAATAAGCGGCCAAGTTCGCCTAAAGTCATTACACTCAAAAAAATATATATAGTTTGTAAATTTGCCACACGTGCGTATAGGAGCGCTAAGAAAGTAGGTATGGTAGAATTGTTTCCCAGACATCCGTGGTAGCACTCCTGAACTTTTTATAAAACAGTTAAATGTTTACCAAAGTTATCTTACTTGCATTGTAACAATTGTAAAAGTTTGCATATTTACAAAAAGGAAGTTTTGTAACTGACGCATACTGTGTTTAGGTAAATTACTTGCTATACATTTTAGGAAGTTTCTTTACAGTGTAGATACGGCGACACATATTGTGGTACAATTACAGGAGCTGGGAGATTATTCGACCATGGCTTTTGTTAAATATCCATCCCAGCATTCGTCTGGAGTGACTTCGGGAACCACGAAAAACCGAAATAAGGAAGGCCGGAGCCGGAGATAAAAAAGAGTGAACTGATCAGCGTTATCTAGGATATATGTATTCCTCAATAAACTGACAACATAGAGCTTATTTTACACGGCGTGGATCTACTTGAAACTAAAAAGTTTCACTGAACTCAGAAAGGTTTTAGAGGTCAACAAACACACGAAATTAGAAAGAAGTTGCAACCTTAGGGAATAATAATTTCTGTCAACACTATAAGCAAAACTTTTGTCAGAGGGATGGATTTCTGATCAGCGATTGTAAAATTTCACACATTTAATTGTTAACAAATTTTCGCTTTACACATCTTGTGAAAAAAATTGGATAGCCATTTTTCGGTTTTGCAGTAATGTTTTTGTCATATAGGCCTATACACGTACCATTCATTCCCACTTAATATCATTTATTGTTTGAACTGAACACTGTATGAGTTCTATCATCATTATACGCATCTGTGCCTTACACCCTTAGTTTTATACGTACGCGGACTGAATGGGTTTATTTAAAGCCATATTTTGATAAGATGCAATAATAGACCTTATCAACTCTTGCAAGGGCGAGTATCTCCCTTACCTTTTGAACTGTTGCATACAAAACATTTGCATACAAAACTGTCATAACTTTCCAGACGTATTCACCTCCCAAAATATTTCGGGTAAGTAGCTATTCTGGCATACGCTGTTTGCGGTAAATTACAGGATTATCGTAAAATAATACTCAAATTTTGAATGACTATATAAAAACCCAACCACTCACAATCTTTGTTGACCAGTCAAATGAGCCGCGGAAGAATGAAGTTATTTTTACTAAATCTTCACAAATGTTTAATGTGACCACCACGAGCAGCCGGATACGCGAACTGGTTCCGCTTTCTCGACAGCATGTCCTGTGTGTATAAGGTCAAGAGGCGAACACAGGTCTGCGTAGAATGGCACGCAGAACGGTGCAATATACAGCACGCACCTTCTTTAAGAGCGAAGTAGTGTCACAATTTTTGATCAATATTTTTTATCATAACTCTTGATTAAGTTTCAATCCTGAAAATTTAGCTTCGTTAGTGCATGGGGTAGACCTAACCTACTTCGTGGTACTAAAGACTTCGAATTTCAGTCACATAAATATTTTTAACGTTTTCATTGTAATCTTACATTTCATACATTGGCACTTATTGGCGAAACTACACATACCTGCTCTCTGTTAGTGACCTAATGAACTATGTGTATAGATTCTTCCCAATTTTGTGAAACTTGCAACATGGTTTATCATGATATTAAGGTATATCACGATATATGGCCATTTTACTCTATAATACGTACTGATTAAACTTCTGACGTTACAAACAAACGGCATCTGATAGTCCAAAGTATCTCCGGACGTTTCTATACAAGGTAGACTAACACAGGCATTCCGTCAATACGAACTTTACATAAACCCACTGAGTCCTACTGTGTGCTCTGACACGAAGTCAGAAATTTAGTACAGAAACTCAAAATACATTTTATTCCATGATATTAGCAAATGTTAGTTAAGTGCTGTGCTTCCAATAACACATAATTTATAGTTAAAATCATCCATGTAATATTGTAGGTTCCTCAAAGGCAATTTGCAAAATAAAAAAAAAACAGCCGACTTCCTGAGAAATTTTTTTTTTCTCAAGTGAAGAGTTTTCTGAAGAACAATCTCTGACGCCGAAATGTTGTACACTTAATTGCGGCGCACAGATAATTTTTTTATGCGTCATTTTGGATAAATGTTTGCTCGTTAGGTTGGCAAATATCATTATCTAGGATTCTTGTTTTGTAGTGTTTCAATACTGCCTTTCGAAAATGAGTAGAGTTAAATTTGTGTTTTAGCTTTAATCTTATTAATCTACTTTACAATTTTTAGGGCCGTCGTCTTACCACGCGCTAAAAATCCTTTGCAGTGTGTTCGTAAACAGTTTTTTTTTTACGAAACCATTTCTCACCCGCTCATTGTACCAATATACGAAAAGAACACACTTCGGACAAGGTCAGAATGTCGTTGTTAAGACACCATACTCATTAAAAACACTGTTTCTAAGCTCTTCAACATGGCTAAAATCTGCTTTTTCAGACTGCCGTACTTCAAAATGCAATACCCGTATATATGTGAAACTCAGATTGTGACGTCCACTGTACTTTGCTACACTTCCACCAATAAAGTTATCTGGTACCACAGTCCCAAAGTAAAAATGAAACGGCGGGAATCTTACACGCTAGTTCAGCGTTTGAGTAAGAGAGTGAGATATTGGTAGGCGTTCTACATCGAGGTCTTTAACGCTGGTGAGGGGTGACATGATGCGAGTATGGAGCAGCACCGGAATGAAAGGGCGGGGGAAACGTGAGATCCCCGAGAAAAACCGCCGACCAACGGCATCGTCTTCAGTGTTTGACTCGTAGTGGCGATATGGCATTTCATTAACGCTTCAAGATCGCCCTTAGGCCTACTGCTACGTCGCTTTTGAGCCTCTAAAACGCAGGTAGGCGACACCCTTGGGGAGGAGTGTTAGATTTTTTTTTCGAGCCATAACATTTATTCAGCTTGTATTATCAAAATTTTCTCTTCGACAAGAAACATGATATATTCTTTATAAACTACTTTACGTGAATAATAATGGAATCTTTCAATAATTTGCCGTGCAGATTCATTGCAAGTGAATGATATACTCACTTTCAAAAATGATTACAAGTCCAATATAAGATGAACATATAACACTATTTTGATCTCCAAAATTCATCACAAATATCTTCTATGCCTCAATATTGCCACATTTAACAAAAATATTTTAATACAGAAGTTATTGCAGAAAATCGATAAATAAAATTTAGCATTTAGCTCTCCCCCTTAAGGCAGTAATGTGGCCTCGTAAGCAAGGCACCTCCACACGTTGAGACACAGTTCTGACGATACTGTGTGTATGTTGTGTTCTCGGCGACAACCCGTTGTACAGCTAGACTTGGTCCGCGACACGGCGATTGTTGCTGGGAGAGGTTTCATCCCCTCGCCGTAGGGGCTGGTGTCCCGCGTGTTTACTCTGTGGATCACAAGGGGGAGGACCCTACCCAACAACCCTCCTCTCTCATCTCCTCCACCCACACCCCACACCCACCCCCCCCCCCAGTTACGGGATTACACGATCGATAGCCGGCGGCGGACCGGGCTTATGCAAGTTTTATTATGTGATGAAACAGTTCTGACAAGTAATAAAAACGATTCCGCCGAACGCAAAAGATAGGGTGGTGGGTGGGAGGGGGGAGTAAAAGAGGGTGGGGGTGGTAGGTAAAGAAGTAGCGCCTGGAGGGAAACCCCCACCCCCCCCTTATTGATGGTATTAAAAGTTACCAACCAGGCGCAACGCGTGATTGCGGGGGTGGTTTTTTTTTTTCACGCTGCACGAAGCCTTGAAGTGACTGAAGAGGGGACATCTCTCATAAACCCTCTCTGCCCCCCCCCCTGTTAATGCTTCCACCCAGCTTCCGACCGCGCATATCCGGTGTCTGTAGCCCCCTGGCGTAGTGTGGCGTAACTGCTAATAACCGGCCGCTTTGTTGAGAGTGAGTGGGAGATTTTGGTCAGCGCTTAGCATCGAGGTCTTTAGCGCTGGTGAGAGGTGACATGAGGTTAGTATGGAGCAGCGCCGGAATGAAAGGGCGGAGGAGACGGGAGATCCACGAGAAAACCCACTTGGTTCCCACATGTGAAAATCCGGGAAGCGACCCCGCTGGGAATCGAACCCGGATCGCTTTGGTGGGAGGGGAATGGTTTGACCATTCGGCCACAGCGACACCTGACGTTATTGAGTATGTGGAGTAACTGATTTTTGTCGAAATTTTTTTGGCACAGGTTTGTTTCATTGCCTTATGTGTGCATCTGTATCTCTGCTTAGTGGTCGATGATTGGATGTTTTCTACTCTCAGCGTCTTCCTGCAAATCACAGACGGGTGGTGTTGCAGTAACCATGTCTGATTGGCATAGTCGACTGAGGGTCACCTCTGCACAAATCCATGCTAGCCAATAAACACGCAGATGTACATAAGACAACGAAACGAGTTGATGCAAAAATTTTCCGTGAAAAGTCAGTGGCCTTAAGACAATGATCCATCATTCCTGCTGCTTTTATAAAAATTATATTTTTTAATCTTAAACGAGAGCAGTTGTCTAAAAACTGTTGAATGAGTTTGTTAAAAAACATATAACATGTTGACTAATTTTTTCGAGACAAAATATACATTCGTTTCAGCTAATTATGCTGCTGAGGAAATGTTCATCAATAAAGTAAGTAACCAAATCAAATATAATTTATTTTGTAGAAAAAATTAAGACAATATAGTAAACACAATTTTTAACAAATGAGTGCAACAGTTTTTTGATATCTGCTATCGTTTAGGAATAAAGAAAAAATTACTATCGTGAAATCATTAGAAATTATGGGGCCTCCCTACCTGCACTTTAATTGTTTTGCAGCTAGTTATGACTATTATTTTTTGACGAAACTATGTATTTAACGCGCATAACATGTGTATATATACGAAAAGAACATACAATTCAAACTATGTCGCAATATTTTTGAAAATTCAACATGTTTATTAAAAACATAATTTTTGAGCCCCTCAAAATTGCCAAAATGGCTTTTCCAAACTGCGGTAGGCCTATCTGGAAAAATAACAACCGGATTCAAAAAACACAACTATAGAAACAAGTGTCAGACTTTGAACTACGCTGCCCATAAATAAAATAATGTGGTCACCGCTTAAAGTCCCATAAGAAAATAATATAATACTGAAGCACTGCACACCATCTGAGGGTCTTGCGCGGAGAGGCGATAATACATTACATACGTCGTTCAACCGCAACCTTACCGCTCCTGCCTCACACACACAAACGCAGCGCATCTAGGGAGGCCACTTAAATGTACCTACCTCTAGCGGTGGTCTTTGAATTTTTACCATTTACGTATCCCGCTGAGGAAAGTTTCGAAACGGAAAACGCGTCTGTTGAGCTCTCGGGCTTTCACGCAAACTACGATATTGCATGCATGATGATATCTGATGTGTTAGTAATTACTTCACACTAAGTAGGATATAGCCTATGGGCAGAATCCAACGCATTCAAACAATTTACAGAATTTTCATTAAAAATATTTCAAAAAGTCATCAACTTAAACGAAGAAACCACAATTTTCCTTCAAATTTCCAAACTTCTCATTTTCGAATTTCATCCAGTCATGCCACATAATTAGGACCTATCGATCTATAGTCTGCAAATGAAAGACATGAAATTTGACGGTAATTTGATAGAAAAATTGTGAACTTCTGCAAATTTCTCTGATGCCTATTGTTACCACACCAGCTCAGATTTCGAGTTTTGACGCAAGCAAATGATTCATTGCAGACCACATAGCACAGTGCCAACAGAACTTTTCGATAAGTGCATCACTCTTTCCTGGAACAGACTATAACAAGAAACCTGCGAGAATTCGCGTTATTGTTTGATAACAGACCGAACGTATTTTCCTTGTACTTACCAGAGTACAACCTGTGTTTCTATTGGTCACGAGACTGTAAAGTGATGTATGTCAAGTACTTTTGTGATTGCTTTACAAGAGGTCGCTGACATGGGGATTTCAGATAGGCTACAGGACAGGCGCATTTTCTGCGGCAAACAACGACATTTTTAGACCAACGGAAGATATCGAAAAAGTGTACAGCTGTTAACAAAGTTACGCTAATTTTTCATGGCTTTAACTATAATTGGGGACCTGAATTCCAAATCATGCTAACGCCAAAATTTAAAAACTAGAATAAAATAACTTTGTTGTATTTATTTATTTCTGTCTGAAATCTGTTGCAAACCACAGCAAAAGTATTGTATTTAGATTATTAACACATTTAAGATAAATGTACATGCATATGAAAAAGATGTTATATTTTATTGCTATTTCTAAAATTCTAGGGTTAGCATAGTTTAGAATTCAGGTCCACAATTACAGGCCCGGGAAATTCACTGGTTCAACAACCTGCAGGCAAGACTCCAAGTTCCCGTGCATGCTCTAGCCATAGTTATATGTACAGTGGCTGCTGCCTCAGTGACGTCATATGTACGCCGAGAAGCTACCTCGCCAGTCAATGAGTTCTTGAACGCTGGTTTGCTATTTTTCAGAGTTCTCAAGGGCAAGTTCTCATAAAGGGACTCAACCTCGAGAGAAACTCACGCGTACAGGAGTTCGAAATGTAGCTTTTCCTCGTACCAACTCGTGAAATTTCCTTCGTGAATTCTTATGAATGAAAGGTAAGATTTCAGACTATTGTATACTAAAGTGACTTTCACGATTGGGTACCAAACCGTCTGTTTAAATCGTTCTATAGGACTCTGAACCAACAGCAAGCATGCAATAAATTCTCAAGGACTCCGCACTGAACTGACATGTACAACTGGCCACTCACTGGAGCAGCAGCCAATGATCAACACGCTGAGGACAGAGCGTATACAGCAGTGACTATGGTGATCGTGTTCCAAGGAATGCAATAATATAGGTAGGGACCCCTAATTTTCGTGAAAAGAATTTTGCCCCACATTGATTCAGTGACTTGCGTGCACGTCAGCAGCTCAGCTTCATAATCATTTATTGTATGTCTTAGCTCTGTCGTGTCTTGGGGTTTTACTGGCAAATCACAGACTTGTGGAGTTGTACGTAGTAACGCTATTGTGATTGGCGAAGTCAAATGAGAGACATCACTTCAGAAAGACACTCTGCCAGTAAACACGAAGTAGAACTGCAGATGTGTACGTTAAGTCACTGAAACAAAGTGGGGCAAAATTCTTTTCGCGAAAATCAGGGGTTCCTAAATATAGGCTCCGAATTTACACTTTGAGCACGTGGACTCAATGTGCCTACCAGTCGTATCCAATAAACATGTGTTGTGTAGACCTTGGTATATTATTAGAGAATATGTTCCTTGCCTTTTGTACGTTACTGCAAGAAGTGTGTACCTGCTCCTACACGTCTAATGGTCCCACAGACAACTTAGTGTTGTGTATAGTCACTGCTTGTCACTGCATGTCTTGGAACACGACTGTGGAGTCTAGCCGGCCCTAGAGCCACTGACTTTTGATGAGAAGAATTTAGCACCAGTTTGTTTCAATGCCGAATGCGAACAATGCAGCCCTGTTTCGTTGTCAGTGACTGGACATTTTTAACTCTCAGCGTAGGGAGTCTACCCGTATATCACAGACATGTGGTGTCGCACTATTCTGATTGGCACAGTTAAACGAGAGACGCCTCTGCAGATGTGCGGCACTGAAACAAGTTGGCGCCAAAATCTTTTAGCCAAATAGCAATGGCTTTAATTATAACTCTATAGGGTTATTTTATGCAAACTCCTTCCAGTGGGAAGTGAACCAGACGGACGTATGCAGGAACACACACACATACCCTCGTAGCAGACGAAGACGGCTCTAGTGTACGAGCCCCATGGGCGTAGCTCTCCCTCGCTGTTGTTTGCGCTGATAAGATAACCGCCTCCCGAGTCGGGTAACCGGGGCTTACCAGGATTCACTGCGGCTGTTCCTTTTATAGCCCCCGTCTCCTCTCACCCTTCCCGCTCCTAGGATCCTCCGTGTAGGACGTGGTGGTGGGTGTAATACATGAGGCGACTAGCGCCTCGGCGACGACCAATCCTGTACCCATGGGCCAAATACTGCCCCACCACAGCATTTTGAATGGCCCGCCTAAAGCTGATAACTAGAGACACTGGTAAATCGCGGGAAAAGTTGATTGTTTGCTAGGCTCCAACATACTATGTATAACATTGAAGGTTTTGCACCTACATTGGATATCGTTTATATGAAGCACCGTGTCCCTCTTCAACAGACCCAATTATAACTGTACAGTTTTAATACAGAACTTGTGATTTGCCAGAAAACTGTTCACACGTGTCACGATTGAGATACTACAGTTTATTGGAGACTATGTTAGATAGTTTCGCGATTTTCCAGTGTCTCTACTGATAACATTTGCGCTGTATTTCAAAATTGATTTCACTAACAGTAAAATTAATTAAATTACAGGTTTATATTTGAGACGCTCCTTTTCAATATACTGCGGAGACAGTCGAGCTTGAGGATAATTAACTGGAGAATACACAGCAAATTACCTAAATGTTGAGCTCATGGAAACTATTCAGTACGAAAGTTGTGGCCCGCAACATGACTTGGTTCAAACTTTATGGCTATAGTTCTGAAAAGGTTGGCTGGCCGTGGAAGGACAATGAGAGTCTGTGCATGCACCACACTATCCATGCATCATAGACGCGATGAATTACAGCTCCACGCATTGTCGTTGTACAACGATATCGTTAGCGGTTGATTTTTTTCGAGGTGAGTGGGTGGGGGGGGGGGTAAGACACGTACTTTTTTTGTGCAAATACAGATGTTTTCCTCTTTAAAATTACTTAATGATTTTATGACAATCAATCACGTCATCATAAGACGAAATCGCAGTTACTGATGCATAACGCATTAGCCTAATAGAGACTGGAAATATTGGTGGGTTCACTTACCTGTCAACTAAACTACAATAATATGTGTACTCAAGCAGACAACAATTGCTCATTGGTTGCCCTCTAACACAGTGATACCACATTATTTGACATGCGTTCAGAATCCCCTATAGTATTGGCTCAGGATCGTGCAGGAGATGTCAAATGAGTAGAGAACTGAAAAACTCGCGTTTTCTTTTTGGAACAAGCTAGAATTCCAGCAACTATAGGTCTGTATCATGTTCACAATTGGCCGCTGACTTACTCGAAACTTCTTGGAAGTAATTTAGCCAATAATAAAACTGTAACTGAATACAGGCCCATTTCACCACGTCAGCGAGCAGCTAATAAACAACTGCTGTCTGCACGATTTCACACATATTCTTGGAAGCTAGACTACAGGTCAGTGAACCGGCGAATTTTTCCGCCTCTACAAATGAGTCAAGAGCAAATTGTGGAAGTGACAAGAACTTACAGTTGTTTCAATTATAGCAGGCTAGAATTGAAACAATTGTAAGCTTTTTTCAGGTCCTTGAACCCCGACTAATGATTCCTTAGCTGCTACAGGAACAGCGGTGTGATGATAGGGTGTTACGGCCCTTTAACAACGAGGTCTTAATATAAGATGAGGGTTAAGTGAGGTGAATAAACAACAAAACAGCAATACCCGAGCAGGGACTCGAACCCAGGACCTCTGCATCATAGACCGACGCCAGCTACGAGAACAGCAACAATGAACTAACAGGCCTTTAGTATGCATTGGGTAG
Source organism: Medauroidea extradentata (assembly GCA_003012365.1). Taxonomy (NCBI): domain Eukaryota; kingdom Metazoa; phylum Arthropoda; class Insecta; order Phasmatodea; family Phasmatidae; genus Medauroidea; species Medauroidea extradentata. The sequence continues at coordinate 13,659 of PNEQ01007919.1, forward strand.
CAGATTATGCAGGTTGAACTAGCGAAATATTCGTTTCCCCAAACATTAAGTATGAATATCACATTGAAAATTACATTTTGCAAACAATAACGTGAATAAAGAAACATTAAAATATTTATTTAGGGTGACGGAGCAATAAGCTGACGAGGGAACAGCTTCTAACAATTAGACGCGTCGCTTTATATTTGCACATATAAGTTAAATTGTGCGGTTTGTAGGAACAAACACAGTTGGTAAGAAAACTTATTGACTAATAATAAAATACACATAGGGCCTATGTAAGTTTTATTTGATTTTGACTCAAGAGTGTTCAAATAAGAAAATATGTGTAAATAAATTAGGTTTTCGCTGAAAACAATACAGAGTAAGGTAATCATTGTTAACGATTAATTATATGCAGGAACGGGCAGTGATTTATTTTCGAACGTTTATTTCAAAAGAGTTGACATTATCCCGAACCTGCTTTCTGTCGCCACAGTACTGGGCATACATAGCCTACTGAATCTTATTACAGAGGTTATCTTGTGACTGAAATAAAATGCACTCCTCTCATGATACTGAGATCAAGAAACGTTTTCGTCATCTGTTCATACAACACAACATAAAGTGGGGTTGGGAACATATGATAAATTAAAGTATTGTTGCCAACATAAAAAAGGCCTATACACGTGATTGTATTTCGGCGTAGCTGCGATGGCAAAATAATTTATTTACATATCGAATATGTTTAGAAATATTTTACTAATGAACGAAAAAAAAAACTAGTGAATGTTTCTGCAAAACTGGTTTCAGAGATGAAATCAGAAATCTCAGAAGCTTCAGGGGAGTGTGGGTGCAAGTGTATGGTTTCGTGATTTTTATTTTACTTCCGGTGGTCGGAATAGGAATTTGTTCTGCTGCTGCCTCGTTCTCATAGTGTAGAAGCAGCTATAGGAATAAGGGGAGGAAAAAAGTTATTTACTTTATACCTCCCCCTCCCCTCTCGGTGTCAGCCCTTCCCTGGGAAGAGGGTAAGGAAAGTTATACCTGCGCAGGGGTGGAGTTTACAAGTTGGCGCCGTAGCGATAAGTGTCGGCGTATGAGGGTTGTGGTGAAGGGGGAGGAGGGGTTGCGGAGACGCCGCCGCTCCCTGGAGGATGCCAGGAGGGTATGTCAGCGGCGTGAGGAGGAGGGAGGAAGTGGAAGAGGGTGGTAAAGGGGGAGAAAGGGAACTTCATCAAACTCAGAGAGCCAGGGTTCCGCTCGGCGGAGCGCGTAAAACGGCTTGCCGAATATTGTAGAGCAAAGTTTGGCGCTGCCAGAGAGCGATCTGTCCGCACAGCCTCGGGGAGCGGTTGAGACCTCATCCCTCCCCTCACTTCCCCTACCAACCCCCCACCACTCCCAAACCAACCGCACTCACTATCCACCTCCCACCCGCGCCCCCTACTCGCGATGACAATGCCGTCGCAGCTTTTCTGCCGTGTAGATTGCCGCTGTGCTTAATTAACGACGGGGGCCTTCTAATTAGGTAATGGACCACCCCCTCCTCGCCCTCCGGCAGCCATGGCTCTCTTTCGGCGTCACTCGCCGGCCCGTGGTTGGGCGCCCGCGTCTCATAACCCAGCAACTGCAGGCGACGACGACTAGGGTGGGACTTACGTCTCGCGCATGTTCTCTCAGCTCTTGATCGCACGCTGCCTGCAAAAAGGGCGTTGCCTGGATTTGGACTCGGCGGGGTTCAAGGTTATACAAAAACCTATTGTGTTGGTGTTTGTATGCTAGTGTTAGTAGGCCTACAGTGAAAGTTCTGACATATGTATTCTCAAACTTGTTGATATCAGTTAAGTCTGAGTTAATGGTCAGGTTTAGATATGTCTTCTTCCTAGACAGATTCCCTTAGGCGCAACTGTAACAATCTGTGGATTCGTGAGGGAATAAAACAAGTTTTCCTGCGGTCTTGTTTACGGCAATCTTTCTTGGCAGATAACTGTCAAAATATACCTTTCGTGAATGAGGTTACGTAGACGGGAGGGGGGGATACGTTTATAAAAAGTATCATGAACTTGAGTACAAATGCTATAAATAATACCTTGAAATGTGTTCGCTCCGTTAAAATTCAATGCATGTATTTATTATATTTATTAACTATAGCTAGAGAGGCACGATAATTTCGCGTATTTATTCTATGTCAGGTTGGATGCCAATAACATATAGTTCACTGGTCCTTTTGTGATTAGACGGCAACTGTTTTAACACACCCTTGACGACTGCAAGCCAGTGATAAATAAGGTCACAAGGCGTGGGGATAATTCGTGCTACACGTTTGAACGGTTACAAACCAATGGATATTTGACTTTAGTCAGTGTGTGTATAGGACTGAGAAGTCTATGCTGTTGCCAGATGAATACGCGAAATACTCGTGCCTCTAACTATAGCTCAAAGGTAACGCCGTGGTTTTAACGTGCTAGATGGAATAGCATTTCTATGTTAGAACTCCATGGTTGTTTAAAAGAGGCTATAAAAATGTGTGCTCTATTTGATTTTCCATCAAGGAAAATATTTTTAAACAGGAAACTGGACTTCAGTTAAGTTGGTCTCGATTGTGAACACTTTCTCTGTAAGGTCCTACTGCACTGTTACTTCATCGATAAGAACTGTTTCACTCGGCTGTTATCTTGCGCGTCGTACAGAAAATATATATAGCAATTCGCACATGGAATGGCAACTATAGTGTCAGTACTATTCTTGTTGTATTATCTTCAGCACTCATGTGATGAGTAGAGATACTGGAAAATCGTGAAAGATTTAAAATAGTCTCCAATAAACTGTAGTATATAAACCGTGACACGTGTGAACAATACTGGGGCAAATCAAACACGCTGTGTGTCCAAGCTGTACAGTTCTAACTGGTCCTGTTGTAGAGAGAAAAAAATGCTATAAATGAACGATAGCCAATGTCGATACGAAACATTCAGTGTTATATACATCACGTTGGAGCCTAGCAAACAGTCAACTATTCCAGCGATTTTCCAGTGACTATAGCCAATATAGGTGCAAAACCTTCAGTGTTATACATAGTATGTTACAGTCTGGCAAACAATCAACTTTTCCCGCGATTTACCAGTGTCTCTAGCGATGAGATAATATTAGTGGGGGCCCGGTAGTTTTCGCGAAAAGATTTTTGCCCCACTTTGTTTCAGTGTCTTAAGTGCACACCTGCAGCTCAAATTCATGGCTATTGACAGAGTGTTTTTGTGCAGAGTCGTTATTCATTTAACTCTGCCAATCAGTACACGGATAACTGCCACACATCACTTCTGTGATTTGCGGGTTTAACCTCAAGACGCTGGGTGTTACGGCATCCAATCACTGATCACAAAGCAGAGATGCAGGTGCGCACGTAGGGCACTGAAACAAAGTGCTGCAAACATTTTTTCGCGAAAACTATCGGGCCCTAAATATTAGTAAATGTTAGGATAAGGAACGAGGTTCTGAGAAATTAGCCTAGGCTGTAATATTTCCTCTTAGTGAACTACACATCATGGTGCGATAAAAATTGTGAAGGAACACCATGTGATTGGTTCGGATATTGAGTTAACTAAACTTGTGTCGGTCGCTTTCACATGTATTTTTTAACTACCTTTCCCATTTCGCTTAGACTCTTATATAAACGCGAATGTTTCCGAGCACACTTCAATTTAAAGCTTTTTAGCCATAATATCTACCGCGATTCTTGGATTATTTTTACTTCTACAGCAAATCGCTATAGGAACGAACTTGTAATAGTGCTGCGCACTTTGTCACTATTTTAAAATAGATAAGTACATAAAACATTCAGTTATCGTAATTTAAGTAGTTATTGGAATATATTCACAGTTTCCGGAATGTTTGTTTAAGACGTATATTTCTTTTCCAGATGGGACTGAAGATGTGCATAGGCCTATACTTCACGTGTAGGACATTTACCGAGATATTTTTCTCAAACGTTTCTAAGACATTTGACTTCCTTTGCCATTGCTACAATATTCCGTTGACATTTAGACGCATTGAACTTTAATGTAGACTTCTGCATGCGAAATTGTTGACATTTTTAAAATCTACGAGCCGTGTACAAATTATTCGGGAGGAAACACAGAGGGAGTGCATTGCATGTAAGTTATAGGAATATCAAAGAGCCAATAATCCCCTTGCAAGGAAAGGCATTTTAGAGGTGACAGCTCTTCAATAATATAGTGAAAACTAATCTAGAACCTCATAATTTTTATGTGGCAGAAATCCAATAATGATTAATGTGGTCAAGGTTAATGTTAAAATATAGCAATTTTTGTAAAATTATGTCTTTAACAAATATTGCAACGTTTGCTTAAATCGCCTATTTTTAGGATAACAACCTCGCTATTTTGGAACTTAGGTAAATTTTGTCAAAATAGGAACAAGGAAATTGCAATTAAGTAATGACTTACTTGACCATAATTCGTAGTTTTTATTTATTACTAGCAATCTTACCGCGGCATTGCCAACGTGCGTATTTCTCTCGAAGTTATTGTTCACATTTATTTAAGGATCTCTTTAAACACCAAATTAGAAGTTCGGCCATCAAGTGTTAGGATTTCTAAGCTGCAGTTGAATTTACTCTACAGCAGCCTAAATTGCTATAGCTGCTTATGTAAAAAAACTGTCCTATGTCTATCCATGCAACTCTCTACAACTGTCCCGGGCCTTACTTACAAGGCATAACAAAACGGACCTTGACTATGAGAGGATGACTGTGCACTCATTACGTAACGCTGAAAGTTCGTTAGTAATAATATGATAATGTAATAATTCTCTGGGCACATAGATTTCGTAATACGTAAAGTTTTGTAGGCCCCCTATACCTTTTTTTCTCTATAGTCGCACTTTGCTTCTCCGGATCACGGCCGTAGAGGAACATCTCTGGGGCCTTATTCCGTAACTTCTCCTCGGTGACGTCAGTCATTCGTTACTGACTTTTGATAGGGTCAGTGATACAGATAGCCACGCATGACTGCCTTTCAATGGTATTCTGTTAACTATTTTTGTAACGTTCTTTAACAGCTTTGATGTAGGTTCGTCAACATTGTAGGTACCTTTCCGAAACCAATAAATTCGCACCGTAAATGTTATATTTCTGGCCATTAGTAGTAACACGCGGCCACACGATTTACATCTTGCTGTGCGGCAACGTGAAAGTGTTTTTAGATTAAAGGTTGGGTAATGGATCAACTTTGTGAAATAGAGGCAGAAGCTACGACGTTTCATTCTCAGAGAACGACTGTTCGGAGTACGAAATAATGTTGAATTTCATGAGGTAAAATAAGGAATTTCTCAGAGGTAAATTTTGATACCGAAATGTTTTTATTTTTCGTCTATGAACAATCGCCTAAACTGATCTTCGTACAGTTCTGTGACTGGATTTAGGGTATCACGTATTTGCCTCCTCATCAATCGCAATTGCCGACGCTTTTCCTTATTTTCGAGCTCATATAATAAATATAACTTTCGCAATGCCGCCGCCATATTTACAATTTCACGCACACAATCCCGCTAGCACCACCTCCCTAGCTGCTGTTACATAAAGCCGCTCACGAATCATTTGAACGTCAGCCACGACGCCATGAAGAGTCACAGAATACGAATTAGTCTCGTAACGATAGTCACGTGGTGACTGTCGCTACGTAAGGAACGTATGCGAACACAAAAAAGTTACAGAATAAGCGCCCAGGACACTTTCAGTTTAAAATTGACCCTCTTATGACTGACTGGCGTCACTGGCACTCTGGAGTTGTTTTAGCATTGTGCAAATGGATCTACAAGGAGCAAGTTCGTGTCGGAGCTGCTAGGAGAACTGATAGTACGACGCTATACTGCACTGTTAAAGCAACACTTCATTATTGCTAGTGGCGTTTTCAGTCATAACGGGGTCAACTCAGTAGCATTGTTTGATAGGCTAGTGTCCAGACCTGTAATTATAAGACCGTTTTCCAGATCTACTGCTTTGAAAGATTTGCGACGACCAAGTCCCCCTCCCTCCGCCCCCTGGTAATTGAGAGTTATTTTGACAGTATAAAAACTGATATAATTATGTTTGGTATTTACGTATGTATCATTCTGAAGCAAGTAACAGTTCGATATCTCAGCTGATTAGATATAATGGGTTTACCGAAAACAAATTTTACGCCTTTTCACCCCTTTAGTAGTCGGATTTATATAAAGCGTACCATAGCCTGTGTAAAATGTTAACCCATTGTGTAAGTAAGCCCTATACAATTCAGGTGAAAGTCACGACGATAACTCATTCAGTCTAAGATAAATCGACGATTAATTTTAAATATTTTTATTTCCTTCACAGCCCTGGAGAGATGATTTTAGAAAAGTTTCGAGTCCTAATTATGGGCACTTATGTTTTCACCATCATGAAGAGAAAGGTAACTCTATAGCTCGACGGGTTCGATAGCTAGGCCTATCAACAATTTATGTAAAACACATACCATGTCTCCCCCCCTTTTTTAGAGGTCGAATTTCGAAAGAAATAAACTTAAATCACAGTTAAGGCTATTTTATGAGTGTTACATTGACGTGAAAAACTTTAAGATAACCTGTTGGGTTCGAGGTACAGCACATATATCGACGACTCTTCGAAAACACAGTTCACTCCTTTTCACCGCCTTATAAGATACAACTTTCGAAACATCCCTTAGTGCTCGCCTACAACCTGAAGGTAAACCACACAAAATATTTCACATTTCTTGGTTCATGGTTTGGGGCTGCATCTTGATATGTCAGTCAGTCAATGAACGCTTACGTATATATATATATATATATATATATATATATATATATATATATATATATATATATATCAATTTTGATAGGAGTAATGTGTATTACTGACGATACAGCCACTGTTTAGAATTTTTATAATTATCTACTATTTTACGATATAGCCTAAATGTTATTACTAATAATGTATTTAATGAGTAGTAATTGCAGATAATATTTTTTGGAACTATACATTTTGCAGAACACGTAAATAAAAGTGCGTGGCAATGTTTATGTTTGGAAAGATACGGACTGACTGAAATTAGACATTTTACAGGGCGAAGAATGCTCACTTTATCCCGAACCGCCAAAGATATTGTTTTAAGAAATTCGATAATCTACTGAACGCTTAAAATTAAAATACTTCAAACGTAAATTTTTAATCTGTTTCGCCTTATGATCTGTTCCTCTAAAATTGTTTTTTAGGAGTGTTTGCCTTGAACGTTTCACAAAGTGCATATGGTATATGCAGTAAAAATATAGCTTTTCAACCAAAAATAAACGCGATTCGGCTTAATCAAGCATAAAATACATTGTGTATTATCTATGGGCGAAAACACATTTTCAAGTGTTCGTTCTGCTAAGAATAGAAATTTTAAAAATACTAGCAGTTGTTTTCTTAACGAAATAAGAATTCTAAAGAACTTGAATTTTAATTAAGATTTTAGGGATATTGAGAAAGTTTTTTTGAAAACACGTTTTGTCCTATTTTCCTGCATATGTTGCGTTTGTTTGTAAGGCAAAAATAAAACAATGGAGTGCTAAAGTATACCATCTAATTATGACCACATAATTTTACTCGAAGGAGGTACGGTTTAAAGTCCAACGCATTATTCTGTCTTCGTGTTTTTCGAATTCAGTTAGTTATTTTCCTGATGCGGCAGTCTGGAGAAGGCAGATTTTAGCAATTTTTACAAAAGGTCAACAAGTCACTTTCTTAATTATCACACCGAATTTTTAATCTTATACCAATATAATTTTTAAGTGTGCGTTGTCATATAGCCTTTACAAATTAAATACGAGGCAAGTCGTTTTCTTATATACCTAAAGGTGTATAGCCTATATAATCGCAACTTGCTGCAACACACTTCTAGCACATTGGTGTGTAAATCGAAAATTTCTTAAGTAAATTTTAGATATTTACTTAAGCATCAGTGTAGCAAAAAAAAAAAAAAAATCGATTTCTCTACGGGTTCAAAAGATACAGAAAGGGTAATCGAAAACACATTTTACGTTTTTTTCACGCCCGTAAGAGTAGAATATACCTACATAAATCATGAAATGTTTTACATTTGCATTGTCCATAAGTAGCCAACTTGAAAGTCATATGTTAGCCTGTCAGGTTCAGACTGTATGAACGATCCCTTTGAAACATATTTCACCTATTTTCACCCTCCTTATATAGAATTTCAAATAATCATGAAATTCATTTTCAGATATTTACGAATAAACACCATTCTCAAACAAATATCATGTAGATATCTCGACGCGTTCCACATAAGATGTCATAGGATATTTAAAAAAAACATTTCACGTCTTTTCACCCCTTGAGAGGTCAAATTTCACAAAACCCGGAAATTACTTACGCCTCATGTTCCTTATTATGGTGTCCAATTAAGTAAAAATCACAGCGATAGCCCACCGCGTTCGGGCTTTATCGTTGATTAATCGAAAACATATTTCACCCTTAGGGTTAGAATTAAAAAAAAAAATTAGTGCTTGCCTATATGCTCTGAGTAGGACCCGCCCCCAAATTTCACGTTCATAGGTTCAACGATTTAGGTTTTGCGTATAGACCATGGTCTTACACACCTTGAATGTTACTTACGTTTCTTTGCACATATTTACAAGTTGTCATGAATACCAAGAGCCTCGCCTAGAGGACCGCCTGACGTCGACGACAGTGCAGGTCTGTAGTTGCACAAGACAAGGGCCTCAGCTATTCTCCCCATCTGCACTGAAGTGTGGTAACATAATGCAAAGTATCGGGGGAATCGTGGTCTGTCTCCTTCAAGCCTTCCAGCCGTCACCACCTCGCCAGGATGGTCCTGGGTCGAGACCCACGACGTGCCGCCGTCCGTCGATAGCCGAGCAAGTTCATCATCAGCCTCCGGCACATCATGTTACGGTGAGGTCTAAGGTGTCTACAGGATCACCCAACATTGAATAGAGCTTAACGTAATTAACTATAACAGCCGCTCCCCTTCTACCTAAATTATGTAGTACAATTGTGTAGTAATCTGTAACGTAAACTGTGTAGAGTAAAGACACCATATTTAGATAACGTATTTTACTAAACAGTAACCCTCATCCAAAGCATTATCCCCTAAGTAGTTCAGTATGAAGTGCCTACCTCTGACTACAGCCTCGCAACCACTTAAACTCTTATTTAAAATGGTTACATATATGTTTTATTACAAAGTGACAAAAAACTGTACATATATTTCCCTGATAGGAAAAAAGCAACAATTGTTTCAAAAGTACTAACATTATCATGGACACAACCTATAGAATGTTCTTCAAAGTTGGAATTGTGATTTCTTGGCCACATGTTAAAATAAACAGCGGATCCGTGTGAACAATCTGATCATTCGACATAGTCTAAATGACTAAGTGCTTTAAACGTTCTGGTCACCATTGTCGTTGAAGACGCAGTGTTGTATTCTTTGCTGAAGCATACTCTAGATGAAAGCAAATGATCAATAGCCTTATGCGACCGCCCTCTATCATTGTCGTGATTTATATCTCCGTTATTAGTGGCATCGTGAAACTCATAGACATTTACCAACACGAAAAAATAATTTAATTTGACTTGCACTGTAGGTATAGAGCCGACAAAAGTGCCTACCAAATCATATGTTAGGCCAAAATATTGAATAGGCTATTTTTTTTTAATTTGAAGTACCAAATTGCAGGTCTATTACTTAACGAGAACATTACTATAGACAAGGAACACTTCTTACTTATGAAATATGCTCAATTCCCCACATAACACCGTAAAATATAGGCCTATGTATGTTTTATAAACTAGTTGTCAAAACACGTTTATATCAGGTATATAAAGTAAGGTAACCTGTGCAGAATTAAGGCTATGCTAACGTTTAATCTCTTCGTAATCCGATATCCAGTTTTTGTTAGTAAACGCAAAAACACAAGCCTATTTCTTATGTAGCCTATTTGAAAAACTACGTAGCATTAATTAATATTTGTTAATGTACTTAAAATTTATTGTAAATATAAAATTTTGGTCATACAAGGATCTCATGTTCTTCTTATAAGACCAACCATTTAAAATTTTGTACGCTACGGCACGGTGAGACAATTGGACTTTACGTCTTCTCAACAGCCAGATCCTAATAGACGGCGATGACACAAATTGACACAATAACAGTAACTAGGACAGGATTCGTCTATGAAATTTGTCTACCCAATATTCGCCAGAAGCGATTTCGGGAAATCATGCACTCTACTGTAAATCTGAATTAGTGAATATTCACTGATTTAGGCTGATGGATGTAGCAGTTTCAACAATTTGAATCAGTGAAAGCAGTCACTGTTTAATTTGTGAATATTCGCCTATTTCCTTTAAGAGTGCCAACATCTCACAAGTAAATCAGTGAATGTTCACCGGTTTTTCCAGCTGTTTTCAAAGAACAGTTTTCACTTATTGAATCAGTGAAAAATTACTGAGAAATCTGTGGGCATTCACTAATCAAATTGTGGATTGTTGGCACTCTTTATCGGAATCAGTGAATAGTCACCGACTTCCCAGTGGTTTCTCACTGATTCAGTTTGTTGAAACTGCTCCATCCATCGGAGTGAATAAGTGAATATGCACGAATTCAGATTTAGAGTGTGGAAAACCGTAATCAAGATGGCCGGAGCTAGGGATTGAATCCAGCCCTAACAGCGCAAGGCCATTCCATGGATGTCCATGGGACGTCCTTTTCGGATTGCAGGATATCCCTAGGATATCCTGTAATACCCATAGGTTGTCCCATGGATGACCCTGAGGCACCCCAGTGATCACACTATGGATATCCGTCCGGGACATATTTGGATACTTTCGGGACAAATATGGGATATCCCTGGGATATCCTGTTCTGTTAGGGCTCATGAACGTTTTCCCAACGTGTTGTCATAGAGGAACCTCGGTCGGTGTAAAATATAATAGGCCTAAGTGGTGCGTAGGGATGTGTTTACATAGCAGTACCAAAAATTAACACTGAAAAATAAACTTTTTTTAATTTATACGTTAAGTGCAAGGCCACAAATTATGTGTACCTAACTGCTTCAACCCCTGCGTATCGTATAGGCTTCATATTGTACAGGAAGTTTGCAAATGGTCGACACTGTGCAAAGTAATAGCCAGTGTCCAATAATTACGGACCCCTGATTTTCGTGAAAAGATTTTTGCATCGTTATGTTTCAATGCTTTATGTGCATACCTGCATCTCTGCTTCGTGACCAATGATAGGACTCTCAGAGTCTGGAGTTTTACCCACCAATCACAGACGTGTGGTGTCGCAGTAACCTTGTTATGATTGGCACAGTCAAATAAGTGACTCTCTACACAAACACAAGCTGCAGATGTGCACATAAGGTATTGAAACAAAATGGTGCAAACATTTTTTTTTTTCGCGGAAATCAAGGGTCCCTAAAAACTGTCGCGTTCTTCCTCTGTCTGACGTTTAGGCCATATGCTCTTTAGTTCATACATTTTTAGCGATACCAGTTTTTAACGCCTAAAAGAGAGAAAATATCAAACATCTGCCTGGCAGTTTTGTTTAACATCGTTGTTGGCTGATTTTCGAGTCAGTATGGTTTTAGCTAATTATGTAGACTAATTAACGGAATTCTGGTTAGTTGACTTTTTAGTTGAAACCGTACCATTTCTTGCTTTAAAATATAGATATTACTGAAAAAACCCTTTTAAACAAAACTGCAAGACAGATTTTTGATGACTTATCTTCTCTCGTTTGAGCTTAAATAAATAGCTATCGCAAAAAAACAATATAAACTAAAGAGTATGGTCTTAATTCGTAGACCTTGCTACGCCTGCATATCGTGAACGACTTATATCTGTATCGCAAAAAACCGTTCCACGATTCATTATTGGCTGTTATATCTAGGGCCATGAACTATTCGCGAAAATAATTTTGCCCTACTTTGTTTCAATTTAATACGCGCGCATCCACAGTAAAATTTTGTTGTATTTTACAAAAAGGTTTTTTTGGAAACCTGTTTCCAAAAAGTTTTTTGTAACAATACAAAAATGTTTTGTAATATTAACAAAAAACTTTGACTTTTACAAATTTATTTGTATATTTACAAACATTTCTGTAATTCTACAAACAAATTTTGTATATTTACTGCTAATAACTTATTTGGTTCACTTTACAACATGTTCGCAGAGTTACAAAAATTTTTTTTTGGAAACTAGTTTCCAAAAAATTTTTTTGTAAAATTACGAAATGTTTTGTAAATTTTGTCTGGTCTTCAATTTTTATTTTGTTTAAGATCGAAAAATTTACTCATTAACATTTATTTTACTAGTTCTTAAAGGTGTTCACAATATTTATAACCACTTTAAAAGGTTTCGGTCATCTCACGTTTGTTACCTGACTGATAATGTTCTGATATTAGTTTACAAGATTTCCCTTGTAAATGTACAATTTTGTTTACTGTGCATAGTTATTCTTCAATGATATTGGCAGTGTGTCTTTATGAAATGATGTCCCTAATTTGACTGTGCCAATCCCAATAAGGTTACAGCAACACCACTCGCCTGTAATTTGCAGGTAGAATCTGAAGTCATGTAAGAGTTAAGACGTCAAATCACTCTCTATGAAGTCGAATTACAGATGCGAACGTAACGTACTGAAACAAACTGGGACGGCAAAGTTCTTCTCGCGAAAGTTCCATGGCCCTAGTGATACCGTAACTATAACTGGACTTTGGTACGGAACTTAACCACAGTACTTACTTTTTTTTTGCAACGCTATAACCTATTAATTTGTTTGGGACTGAGTAGATTAAACTAAAAAAATTCAAACGGCTCAAAAAATTACCATATTTCTCAAGTCAGTGTCCAGACCTGCGCTTTTCAATGCAGCGACAAAAATATAAGAGTTGTAGTGGTATCTCGGTACACTTGTGCCAGTGTTGCGCGCCACTGTATGCCCTCCTCCTCCCCTGCCCGTCCATGAAGGGAGCCGGGCGGCCCGGCAGGGGGCGGGGCTCCAGCCAGCCAATGGCGTGGCGGCTGGTCGTGCGATCATGCGAGGGCCGCCATGCGTGCAGTGAAGGAGTCCGTGGAACATCCGCTCCGTCTGCGTTAGCATTTGTCTTCTCGCCCGCTGCCGGTAGAGTAGTTGCGTCGAGTCACGGACCTGCGGTGCCAGAGCGTTCTACCGTGAAAAATTCACATTTTTGTATTTATAAGAGATTACGTTAGTTTTGTATATCTCACTGACTACATATCCCACCTATGGTAAATTATTAGCTTCAACATTATTACTCTTAAGAGTTAGTGGACCTGACGTGAGCTGTGCTGCAGTGTGGTACGGACAGTATTTTATCTAGTGCAACTACTAAACATGTTTCCAATGTGTTTATCTACGAAAAAGAAGACACACTTCGAACGGTGTCCCTATGACTTAAAAAATGCCGTCCGCTTCTTAAAAACATGATTCTCAAGCTCTTCAAAAATGCTAAATAAAATGACTTTTTCACGTTGCTGTACCTGAGAAAATATCGATCGTAATCGTAAAACTAAGCCATAGAAACCTGCATTGGACTTTACGACAATCTTTCTACAAATAAAACAACAGGGTCTGACCGACCAGTTATATTCGATTAATAGCCTTCCCCGTTTCCGTGCCTCAAAAGTAAAGAGAAAGTTTAATTCCATCTCTTTATGACATGTAAAAAGTCAAAAGTTACATGTTACAGAAGCACGCACAGAACAAACACCAACAGACTTAATTAAATGAATTAGGCCCTAATTTACCGAAACTAAATGTCATGGACTACAATCTAAAATTTGTAAAAACATAGGCTACAAAGAATGTATGTTTGTAACTATACAATTTCTAAAAACAAATAATTTTTACATGGTTTCAGCTTTTATGTATAAACATAAGTAGTTTAAAATGTTTTGTAACTTTTAGTAATTAGATAACCCGTGACATAAGTATGGTCGTTACCTTATGTTGGGTATGTGCTGTAGTAATTTACAAATTTTGACTTTGACTTCAGGCCTACACTGTAAAAATTTTTTTGGTAAATTTACTCTACATGTAATGGAAGCTTATTACCTCTACAAGTGAGGGAAAATTACTCAACACGTGTCAAGGAAAGTTACTCAACTGGTAATGTAATTTTTCATTACGTATTTGCGCAAGACCTCTAGGACAATTTGACATAAAGCGCGAGCGAAACTTCCGAGTGGTTTGTATGGCGAATACACTACCTTGCGAAAATTTCCACACATGTTCGGAAATCAGACTTTCCTCTCAAGGTTGGGGAATATTACCATACATATGATGAGTAACATTACTCACTTTTTTTACAGTGTACTATTCTAGTAATAGTCTGAGGTATTGGATGCTAAACGTTTCCAACAGTGAAAAGTGTTGTCATTAAAGTGGACCTATATAGACCTATGTAACGTCTACAAAACTAACATAATTTCGTAACAAATATAAAATTATTATTTTATTGCACATTTGAACGGCCATATAGAGGTTAACCTGCAAGGGTTACGCAATCAGATTTTATTCAAAACACGTCTACTAGCGTTACTTTTTGAACACCTCAAGACGAAATTTTGCCCTATGCTACGTGATCATTGAATAATTTTTACAATGGCGTGTATCAACAAAACACTTCAGTTAACTTCCTATGCTATTCGTGACTTAATGTAACATCCTGTACCTATAAAACACGGGAAAGAAAAAACGCGAAAATCTTTGGAACCAACATATTTTGTAAAACATGCAGTGTGTTGCACTTAAGAGTGCGTGGTAGATAAATAAACGCTGAAAATATCAATTGATTTCTACGCTTTTTTCGAAGCCATTATGGACAAAATACTCAGTGACAATCCTAGATAATGGCATAATTCCCAACTTTATGAGTAAAAATTTATTCAGAATTACTTATTCGTTACGCGTGATCTCTTGCGCCGCAGTTAAATGCACGAGGTTTCAGCGTCAGAGATTATGCCTCAGAAGTTCGTAACACTGGAAACAATTTTGTTTAAAACGTTGGCTAAAACTATTGTCTAGGATTACTATTGCTGAATTTTCGCAAATTGGCTTCAAGAAACCTACAGTTATATAGATTAATGCTTTTAGCGTTGAATTATACCACGCCCTCTTAATATCCTGTAGAGACATGAACTTTTCGCGAAAAGAAATATGCCACACTTTGTGTCAGTGACTTGTGTGCACGTCTGCAGACTTGCTTCACGGTCAGAGATTGGATGTTTTGACATTCGTGTGTCGTGGGGTTTTACGCGCAAATCACAGACGTGTGGTGTTACAGTAACCTTATTGTGATTGGTACAGTCAAATGAGAAACGTCTCAGTTCAAAGGCACGCTGCCAATATCTATGAAGAAGAACTGCAGACGTGCACATAAGGCACTGGAACAAAGTGGGGCAAAATTCTTTTCGCGAAAAGTTCATGTCTCTAGTTATAGGTAGAGACGTGCAAAATTCGCGTTATTATTTGCTAACAGACTAAACTTCACTTTCCTATACAAACCCGAGCATAATCTGCTATTCAATTGGCCACGAACTTTTATGTGTTGTCATCGACGTGTGTTATGTCTTTACAGACATGTAAGCATTCTCCGCGGCAAGTCACGACAATGTCGGGCACCGGGAGTCGTCGATCGAGCCTATAGTCAATTGGAGTCTAGTCAGCTGTCAGAAAATAACGCGAATTTTGCATGTCTCTAGTTATAGGACGACGGTTATTGTGATCGGCGTGCTGTGTTTCTCGTTGGCCCAGAAGGGAATACCCAAATAACGAAAGAATAATATCGGGTACTTAAGCGCACTACATCGAAACTTAAACAGTAAAATATCTTCCTAAACAGTAATGAAAGTATTTTATCCCTATGCAGTAGGGTCTCTTATCATACTTCAGCTTGTAAATAAAGTAACTGGCCTATTCATTTTGCTGGAGTAAAGTGAATAATTATTCATTACATGCCAGAAAATTTAAGAAATGTCAAACCATCGAACTGTAGGATACATGATAAGTAGGGTTACTTACGAACAATTCGTGAAAAGGATTTGGCCCTAGTTTGTTTCAGTGTCTTACGCGCACATCATCAGTTCTGCTTAATGGTTATTGGCCGAGCGACTGTGTGATGTCACGTCCCTCATTTGACTGTGCCAATTACAATAACGTTCCTGCAACATCACACACCTGTGATTTGCAGGTAGAACCCAAAGACACGAGAGAGTTAAAACATCCAATCACTGACTGTAAAGCAGGACGGCACATGTACGCATAAAGCACTAAAACAAACAGGGACAAAATTCTTTTTGCGAAAACTTCGTGGTCCTAGTTATAAGTTATAGGTAGAGATGATGGTATATCGCGAAAATGTTTTGTGCCAACATAGCCTTGAAAACACTGACACAACGTAGCTGTCTATAGACCAATAACGTGCATCAAATATTAAAATAGCGGTATTCTTATTGGCTTAGTCAAATAGGGCAGTAGCTTCGCGTACAAGGAAAAGCCAGTAATCTTTTGATAAGTTGAACGTACGTTGAA
>PNEQ01007920.1:0-30278 GCA_003012365.1 Medauroidea extradentata
CGGCTACTGACCGGCCTAATGGTCAGGCCCGCTTCGCTCTCATCCCACTTTCTGTATGAGGGTATTTCATGTGAATACACGTCGTTTTCCACCAACGTGCGCCTTTCATTTCCCTCACCTCTCGTGAGTATCAGGGCCCGGCCTTCTCCGGAGCAAGCGGCAGGCGCCGCTCTAATATATATTTTTAGTGCAGTGTTTTATAAGTGTATTTACTTGTGTGTCGGGCGTGGAAGAGAGCCCTAGAATACTCTTCCCCAGCGTAACGTTTGGTATTATCACGTAAGTGGTCAGTACAAGGGACAGTCACGTGGCCGACGGCCAACACGACCCTGAGTGCAAGAGTCCCGTGTCCGCCCGGGTAAATTCAAGTTTAGACGGACTGGCGCCCTTCCGGCAATCCAAGTCGATTAACTCAGTAAACGTCATCGCGCAATCCCCTTGTGCTATGTGGCCACGTCAGTATATTGTATTTGTGTGTTAGTGTATTTGGTGTCAACCTCTGTTGCCTGTTTAGAGGCGTGCCAACTATTCTGTAAGTGAGGGGGGTATATTACAAATAACTAACACCTTTTCTCTTTTGCTGTGTAGATTGACACTTTGGGAGTGATGGTCTACATTTTTACCTATAAATAAATACTTACATCATGCTAAAATGTGAATGTATTTGAAATACAGGGCGAGGGAAGGGGCGCAAGACATAATGTATAATTTGCTCCTCAGTCAAGTTTATTTATGAATTAGTGGACGGACGCGTGAGCCGTGCTGTAGTGTGGTACGGAAAGCATTTTTCTTGTATAACTAGCCTATTAAAAATGTTTCCAATCCGTTTATCTACGAAAAAAAGACGCACTTCAAACCATGACCCTATGATTTAAAAATGCCGTCCGCTTCTTAAAAACATGATTTATCTCCTCAAAAGTGCTAAAAACAGCTTTTTCATGTTGCTCTAGCTGGGAAAATATCGATGGTAATCGTAAAACTAAGCAATAGAAACCTGCATTGGATATTACCACCAACTTTCCACAAATAAAACAACATGGTCATCGCTTAAAGTCCCATTGGTAAACAATTTCTACGAAAACACTGGACGCTAGTTTAGTCCTTCACGCCTAGAGGCAATCAGGTGTTTGATGGACATGTTATGTTAGACTTATCGCCTTCCTTGTTTCTGTGCCTCAAATGTAAAGAGAAAGATAGGTACCACCCACTGCCATTTCCCTCTCCTGCTGGCACAGCCCAGCAGATATTTTTTTTTGTGTGGCGGTAAGTGTTTTGGTAATTCTTAAAAAAATAATTTGAGTATCATAATCTACCTAACACACACAGTTGGGAGTAAGTAAAACATAGTACGCTCTTTTATGTTACTGTGTTAAACAACCTTGGACAGGAGTAGGGTTTGTATATTTAAGGTTTATTTTAAGTCGTTACTGACTGAAATAAAATTAAATGTCAAAATCATGGGCAGCATACAATAATCAAAAATTTTGTGTTGTCATTAAATTAGTAATATGAAATGTGTAATAAATTTCAAAAGGAATCGTTAGGGGCTATGAACACATACAAAATATAAATTTAGTATAAAATAATAAAAAAACATTTCATATTACAAACTGTGAAAATCAAGGACAACCAAAATATCTAGACTGTGAAAATGCTCACTGTACATCAGTAAGCATTGTCAGACAGTCGTAACACAGTAAGTTAATTTACCTTAGATGAGCTTGCTATGACATTGAGATCTTACAACCATATCGTATCCTAAGACAGGTGTTGCTCAACGACATAGCAAGAGTGTACAGACATCCAAATTATTTATCTTGAAGGGTATACACGCAATATTGCTGCCTACCACAGGGCCTATGCAATGCCTATTAAATATCAAGAATCACTACCTACTCATCATGTACCGCCCAAACTAATATTTTTAGAGGCACTATTAATTTATGAAAAATGTTTATATGGATGTTAGAAGTGGCGGATGTATAGAAAATTATAGTTTTCTAACTTCAAATTTTTTTGTTTGTCGTTAGGTTAGATTAGGTTATATTGGCTAGGTTAGTTTTGGTTAGAAGTGAATATTTTATCATAAGATTTTCATTTTTCGTTAGATTAGAATAGGTTAGGTAACCTAACCTTACTTAAGATAACCTAATCTAACATTACCGAACAAAACGAAAAATGCAAAACTCATTAGTAAAATAATGTAACATAACCAAAACTAATTTAAAACTTAATTTATCAAAATACAGAAAATTTCGCAGTTAGTAAACTATAATAGTCTACATACGACTTTATTAAAGTCACTGGTTTGGGAAGTAGACAATCGGGCAAACTGACAAATCTCCTCCTCCTCAATCCACTCTTAAACTCTCCAAACCCCTTCACCATTTTCAAATCTTCCGAAAGTAACTTCCACTCCCTCGCCAACTTCCAAAGCATATAATGCCTACCCCGCTCCTTTTCTTAATTTTGTCGCTGTTACTTCTCTTTCCAAGGGCGTAGACCGGTTTTTTTTCTGGGTTAAACCCCCCTCCCAAAAAAAAAAAAGGACAAAATAGATTACACCATGCAACTTAGAATTTATCTTAAATTTCGTATCTATGTATCACATTTACTCTAGATTAACACTACTAAACGAGTAAATCTATTAGGGAGTATTCAGAGCAACCATAGAAATATTCTTCACTTAAACATTTTTCATCTTCCACTGGTATATTGAAATTTTAGATACTAAAATTGCTTAAATAGCTATATTTTGCTCCTCGGAACCTAAATATTTCCGAGGGAGAACCCGCGGAACCCCGCTTTGATTAACGGATCGGGGTTCCTTTATAAAATCCCCATTTGAAATTCATAACCGACCCCCCTCCCCACTCCCACCCAAACACAAATCCTGGCTACGTAACTGCCTCTTCCACTACTCTTCCTTAGCTAACAGGCAACCTAGCTTCCCTCTCCATTAACCACCTTGTACGTCTTGGAAAGCCTTTACTTCAAAACATTCTATTCCAGTTCCTTCAGCATCACAGATGGCCGAATGTTCCCTTCATCATCACCAACCTGCCCTTGCCTTCTCCATTCATCCTTCACACGTATTGCTGCCTGTCTCTGCACCTTCTCCAGCTCCTGCACCTTTGATTTCACACATGGGTCCCACTCGGCTGCCGCATGCTCTATCACTGGTGTTCATTAATACATGTAACTCTGTCAGTTCTGAGTTTCTTATGTGCTGGTAGGCGGCCCACTTAATGTTTGATTGTTTACGTTTTATACCAACTAGAACTGTTTATTGGTTTTAGGTAACAATAGGACAGCACCACCTGGGAATTATTTAAATTTTTTTTTAAAAGAATCAACATAGAAGCACATGTCATAAATGTCAACTGCTGCTTAGTGTCCACTGAAAACTGTATGCAACTGCAAACAGTAAAAATCTGTGGCAAAATATAATTTGAAGGAATGTTTGGATTAAAAAATATCTCGTTAAACACAAAGGAAAATTTTCCCATTCAGGAATCATCTCAAAACAGCGAAGCTTAATTCATGACTGCTCCTCTGTTGGGCTTTTCCACTTGGCTACGACCTGCTAAGCTTTACCACCTGTCCACTGACATACTGGACTTCAACACCTGACCGCTGACCTGCTGAGCTTTGACACCTGGCTGCTGTGACCGACGGGTTTTGCCAATTGGCCACTGACCAACTGGACTTCAACACCTGGCTGCTGACCAGCAGAGCTTTGCCATTTGTCCACTGACCTAGTGGACTTCAACACCTGTCGCTGACCTGCTGAACTTTAATACCTGGCTACTGACCTACTGAACTTCAACACCTGACTACTGACCTGCTGAGCTTCAACACCTGGCTGCTGACAAGTGGGTATTTTCCACTTACCCACTGACCTACTGGACTTAACATCTGCCTCTGACCTGCTGTACTTCAACACCTGGCTACTGACCTGCTCGGCTTTACAGCTTGGCCACTGACCTACTGAACTTCACTACCTGGTTGTTGGTTTGTTTTCTTCATGTAGGTTATTCATGAAGTCTGGGTTACTTTTACCCATTCAGATTATTAGATTTGCTATTTAGTTACTTACAAAACACCCTAAGTAATAAATAATGTTGCACCATACTCAAAAAGTTAATTATTTAATCTTGACAAGGTGGGCTTCAAAAGTGCTACCTAAAGTATGAGTGGCGTATAACAGCCTTGACACTACAAAGACAGTGGTGTAAACAAGAACTTGCAAAACTGTTGTGCTGGTGCAAAAACTATTAGCACTAGTAGTATGTTAGAAATGTTTGTCTTATTTTGGTTATCTTAAGCACAATTTGCAGTTAATTTTTTTAAGAGTGCGTGGTAGATAAATAAGTGCTGAAACATTAATTGAATTCCACACTTTTTTTATTATTTTTCCCTTCATTCGTCGGCAATAGTGGTAGCATTCTCTAACTCTTTCCTAACTCCACTGCTGTGGGTTCTTGAAAAGTGTCCAATGTCTTTGTGCTGTGTTAGTGCAAAATTAAAGAAAAAAATAACAAACTTTATAATCTGATGTATCGTTTGACTTGAAGAGCTCGTGACTTCCAGGAGATCCGGCTTGAATGATGTTGAAGATGGCTGCACAGCCCTTAACTTGTACGAAACGGGTCTCCAGGTCATCCAGGTGCTCTTCAACTAGACGACCACGAACCCAGCATAGGAATCCAGCCATTGTGGTAACATTATTTTGACAAGCATCAATTTATTTATACAGCAAACATACTACTTTAATCATCACGTTAAACATAAAACAAATATATATTTTTTGTCCAGGAGTACTAACTCCTTCAACTATAGAGGACATTGCACCGTGTTACACCTCAATAAACCTAATACAAACAAACAGGAAGACAAAAAATTATCAAACTCTGCTGATTAGCTTACTACTCATCCACCCTAGACAAATTACTACATAATAATAACAAAAAAAAAGCCAACAAGGAACCAGTCTTAACTAGGAGAATCTTAAATTAGGTAAGGTCTTAGAGTAGGACACATGATTTAAAGAATTCTTTTGAAATGAAATAACAAGAGAGCAGGAAGGCACTCTCGTCATAGGAGTTCCCACATCTCTGCACTGATCCCTTCGAGAGTTAATACACGCCCATCACAGCCCCACAGCCCATCATGGCAAGGAACCACCACCTAACAGGAGTAATCATAACACCTCTTTGTCAATTAGATCCAGATGTCCCAGTACGATGTTGCTCTAGCCTAGGTACTCTGATCAGAATCTCTTGTGACGTCTCAGGCAGTAGTCTCGACAATGCCAGATCAACCAAGCTCTCATCTGCTGACAGGTGTAAGGGCCAAGTGGAACAGCCAAGGTCTTTCCCGACCACCAGTGAAACGGGGCCGAGCAGCCTCATCCTGACGTCCTGTATCACCTCGCTCCAGTCAGGGCACGAGACTGAACCCACTTGTATATCATCTCACTCTTCTGTATTCCTACGGTAGGAATGGTGGCACCACTTGCGAGAAAAACACCCCTACCCATGTGTCAGTCCCAAGAGAGTATTTTTTCACACCTTAAACACAAGCTTCTCCCACTCTGGCTTCTTTCTTCCTTGGAGCACACGTCAGTTTAATATCAACTCTTTTTGTAATTTTTTCCATAGATTTTCCAAAGACTGAATTATTCATTAAATTATAAAAATTTATTCAACATTAATTTTTGGCATTTGTTCTCATTTCTGTGTTTAAATCAATGTGTAATTTCATTTAATCTGATTGTTTAAATGGTAGTACTCAGTGTATGTTTTCAGTTTCATTCTTGAGGATAAACATTGTTTATTATTTATATAATGTAATGTGTATTATTCTTTATTCTATTTTGTAGTTAATATTTTTTTTTTCGACCCTGGAGGTATGTTATTTATGAAAATCATGCAATTCTTTCAAATATTATAAATTTACTTCTAAAATATATCCATATTTTGAATAGTTCCTCAAATTTTGTGTACAATTTTTTAAATTATAAGAGTCGCCGAGTTTACAATTTACCCATTTAAAATCAGTATATGAAACTCTTTCGGGGTAAATTTCTACTGGGTGAAGAGCTGGTAAATAGACCATAAGAAGGATTTTATATCATTATTTTTAACGTTTATACAGCTTTTTTGTTTAATTTTTGTTCGTAAATAAACATAATATTCTACTTTTAATGGATTATATTTATTTATTCTTATCTCTAGATATAGTATTCGTTTAGTGCCCAATTGGGGCCATATTTTTCAAACGTTTTAATGTCACCAAAAATTTTAGTAGTAGCACCTTCATAATATACTTCTAAATCAGTTGCTTCTATTTTTTTCTTTTAGTTTTGAAAGATCATGATCCTTGAATAACGAGCGTAAAGTTATAAATGTACTTTTAATCCCATAATATTATGAATTATTGATGGGTTTATTTCACCGGTTATATATACTACCAATAAAATAATTTTTTCTATAATTTCAATTGTTTTTCTCGTATATTTCACAAATATTTATAGTATCAATTTTTTTTATATGCTGCTTCTATATAGTTTTGACTCGCTTCGTGGGCTCTTTTATATAACTGATTATAAATAACTCCACAAATTTTTCTTTCTAGCATAATGTTTTCTGGCGATTATTTTCCTAAATCCTTTAAATGTATTTTATTAAATTTTTTCGCGATTTTTAGTTCACTTTAATATAGTAAATTCCACAAATTTTACATTTAGTTTTTGGTTTATTTTTGGTTCATTTTTGTTAATTTATAAATTGTTATTTTTTAACTAATAGGCAATGTCCATTGTGTATTCTACTTTTAAAATAATTTTTAAAATTTTTGTTTACGTCCAGTATAATTTTCACATTTTACTACTATATTATGTTTATGTGTTTAAGTGTTAAATGTTTTTCTGTACGAGAGGGGTTATAATAATTTTCACAAATGTCACATTTAATTTTTTCCTCCTGTATTTTTCTTCTCGGAGTACTTATGGATAATGACGGTAAACCTTTATGAATTCTACTTTTAAATTACTTTCTTTTATATTTTTTGTTTTATAGTTAATATTACAATATTCACATCGAACTTCTTGTATAGTGTTTTCCATTTTTTTCTCGAGTTTTTTGTCCTTATTTATAAAGAAAAAAAAATTGCATTACAATTTTTTTTAGTTTTTATTAAAATTTTAAAATTTTGTTGCGATAAAAAGTAACTTATATTAAGAATATAGTAAGCATAATCGAAATGTTAATTAAATAAATCATATTTATTTCGAATCTGATTGAGTGGAATTGCTTTCCAGGGCCACAATCTTTCATTCCTTCAAATAATACATATATATGGTGGGGCTGAATTTGACCGACAAACCTCGGGATGTGATTTCTTATGAAAAAACAAATAGATAATATATGGGACACTTTGTACCTAAAACTAATATTAGGGGCGGTACGAGCTCTAAATCATGGAAATGTTAAAGTGTATTTTTGTAAAATAATGGAAATGAACAGTCATTTTATGATGACAATTTGAGCATTGTTTTATACCACCGGGACCTTGAAATAGACATTAGAATAATATCAATACCTTGCACCCTAATACAAAATACTAGGGGGGCTACCCCTGTTATTGCATGCCACTTTTCTACCATCAGGAATTACGAACTTTTAATGTGGTTTTCTACTAGAGAAACACGTCGGAAGTAAAAAAGTTCGCCTTGTTGTAAATGCGTAGGACCAACCATTTTTGTATAAAATTCGTAAAAATAATGGGCTGCAGTAAGACAGTTCTTACTACGTAGGCAGTATGGCGTACACGTTTGAACGGCTGGCTGTCGTACCAACTGCTATGACTGAGGGATGGAAGAGAATGGAGTCTAACATCTCACCAACACCTACGATCATTAGATACAGTAACACAAAGAACTGAACAATGTCAGAGAACCGGGAAAGGAATCGGCCATGACCAATATCAAGGTATTCAACCCATCATTAACCTGGAGTGATTTCAGCAAACCATGGGAAACAGGAACAAGAATGGGCGGAGTCGGGAATCGAACACGTAGATTCCTGCAACGTGAGACACTTTCTCCACCTCACTCGTTGACAATAATGGAGGAATATGCACGTACTGTACACGTTATTTTAACAATGGAGTACTGTTACATTCGCAATAATTTGTCTGTGTGATTAAAGTCAGTGTGTAATTACAGACATTATTTTCGTATTCCTCACGTTCCTGTACACGTATCGCTGTAGTCGACTAACGAGGATTAAATACGAAAACAGTGAGTCGTGGGCAGTTGCGAGAAGAATCCAGTTCTGGTACCTACGTCATACTGACCAATAAACATGTTCGTATAACAGGGGTATGCATTCCAGCAGTTCATGTAAAAATCCGCAGTCATTACGACATCTCGAACAAGCGTGGTGGGACATTAAAGTAAGGACACGAATTGGAATTTTTGTTAGGTCATCCAGAAGAACACGTAATAATTAAATTTTATGTAGTCTAATCGTATTCAATAGACGTATTATATTCTAGCATATTTATAACGTTTCAAAATGTATTATAGTACACAACAGTGAATTAAGTGAACTTTATGGATCCAAAAACACTGCAAATTATAATATTTTATTATTTATATTACAATTATTGAAATATTTTCTCAGCAATGAGTGATTAAGAAAATTTTTTGTAGGGACAAACAGAAAACAAATTATTGAAGAGATACCATGATATGACGTCATACACACAAGTACTACAGCATAAAATTGAATACTACTGACGATCTCTGTCCAAAATAAAATAATTCATGTGTTCATTAAAGTTTATTGGCCGTCCTAATAACCTTACATGAAAGGATTACGGAGTAAAAAGATATGAATGCTCTCAAATACTATGTAGAAGTAGAAGTGAAAATAAGTTCTGATAACATAGCAAAGTGCAGGAGGACGACAAACCAACGTGCAGCACAAACATACGGCAAATTAAGTTCTCAATTTTGTCTATAAATTACTGATAGTTTTCACTTACTAACTATTCTCAGGTAGACCATATAAATTTCAGGGGTCTCCGTGAGTTTAAACTAAATACGTCCAAAATATTACTCAACTGTTCTGTTCGGGGACACGCGGCGGCTGGACGTTAACACTACTGAGATAGAGGTTTTACAGGGAATTCTTAATTTTTAAACCTCCCAATGCAACATGGGATCATCTCAGCAAGCCTGCTGGACTGGCCAGCGGGACATCCTTTCTTCGTTCCTTCAGTGGAACTCAAAAGCGCAGGACTTCGACCCAGGGCAGCTCGGTGGCTCACACACGTCCACTCACCATCACAGTTCATGGAACAGTCCCTTCCTTCAGTCGCGTCCGAGCTTATTCTTTGCCAACTGCACTCCGACAAAGAGTATGTAAACCTCTACTGCACTTAAAATGGTTTTATGCCTCGCCCAAATCACTCCAGTGTAGCACTATACTGCTCTATTACATATGTACTAAGAATTCTTTATAAAAATAAAAGCAAATAATGAATTAACATTAACACTTGCAAATTCTAAGTAGTATAGTCGGTCCCAATATTACAAAAATACAAATACCATTTAAATGACGACATTAACATGACTGGGATTTAAAGTTTAAATGCCTGTAATTAAGGGCTCAAACCTACATGTTACAACTGGTATTACAAAATAGTAGTACCTTAATATACAGACTGTTCTAAAATAATTTGTTACTTGTACTGTAACCTTGTTTGTGATAACGTTATTCAACAGCATTCCTCCATTCTTGTCAACGAGTAGGTGGTGCAAGTGTATCGCGTTGCAGGAATCTACGGGTTCGATTCCCGACTCCGCCCATCCTTGTTCCTGTTTCCCATGGTTTCCCGAAATCACTCCAGGCGAATGATGGGTTGAATCCCTTGATATTGATCATGGCCGATTCCTTTCCGGGTTCTCTGACATTGTTCAGTTCTTTGTGTTACTGTATCTAATGATCTTAGCTGTTGATGAGATGTTAGGCCTCCATTCTCTCCATCCCTTAGTCATAGCAGTTGATAAGGCAACCAGCCATTCAAACATGTATGCCGTATTGCCTATGTAGTAGGAACTGTCTTACTGCAGCCCAATCTTTTTACGAATTTTACACAAAAATGGTTGGTTCTACGCATTTACAACAAGGCGAACTTTTTTACTTCTGACGTGCTTCTCTAGTAGAAAACCGCATTAAACGTTCGTAATTCCTGATGGTAGAAAAGTGGCATGTAATAAGAGGGGCAGCCACCTTAGTATTTTGTATTAGGGTGCAAGGTATTGATATGATTCTAAGGTCTATTTCAAGGTCCCTGTGGTATAAAACAATGCTCATATTGTCATCATAAAATGACTCTTCATTTCCATTATTTTACAAAAATACACTTTAATTTTCCATGATTTAGGGCTCGTACCGCCCTTAAGGGGCCCGCCTCGTGGCACATGTGTTTGTGTGACTGAGGTATGGTGCTAAGGGCGATGTCGTATGGGCCATACAACGGCGCGTCGCCTCTACGCTTAAGGCGTGCAGTCTTCGCGAAAAAAAACAAATTTCCTACGGGACTTTAAGTGGTGACCCTATTGTTTTATTTACGAAATAACTTTACTAAAGTCTAATGCACTACCCTTAAGTGGTTTCACATGTATTCGGCTAGTATATTTTCCGCTATAGCAGCCGAAAACCCCCGTTTTAACCAATTTTGACGTGCCCTAAAAGGGGATTTCTAATACGTGAGTTGTCTTGAAAGTACTTAAGGGCAGTCGTCTGAAGTGCGTGTTCTTTTCGTAGACAAACGGCGTGAACACACGTGTATTAGTTTCGGTGTAAAACTGTTTCTTCAAACACGCTGCAGTGTGATTTTATGGCAACGAGGCGGGTCCCTTAATATTAGTTTTAAGTACAATGTGTAACGTATATTTTCTACTTGTTTTTTCATAAGGAATCACCTCCCGAAGATTGTCGGTCGAATTCAGCCCCATCCTGTATAGGCCTACACGTGTAGATCCACTATTGACTTCATCTAAAACTATATTATTAAATTTTTAACATATTTATTTGGTAAAAATATTCTAATATCTGCAATTTCTAATAACACTTGATGGCCAAATTTTGTGTATACAATTTTAGCATTATTTATTAAATATGGTTCGTCTATTTCAGGTTCGGAATATTTTAAAATTATTATTTCCCTTTTAGTGTAGTCAGCGACGCTTCCATATTTGTTTCTAGAATATTTTGCCTGTATTTATAAAGAAAAATAAATAATTAGAAGAATAGAAAATCTCATTTTCAAAATGACAACTAACTATCTCAATTTAATAAAATTTTATAGCGCTTCGTTTTTATAAAACTAATAATATTTTTTCATAATGCCACCCCATTATCGGACGACGGTTTATTTATGTTATATCAGCCCCAAAAATTTTGAACACAACAAATTAATTTAATATTTCATAATTTATGAAAATTTGTTAAAGAAACTTAATTAAGTTCGGAAGAATTCTAGATAAATCAAATCACTTTAAATGGTTAGCAAATATAATATTGCTTATAAGGATCCTAGTATCATTGTTCCAAAAATTTAGTTTAGAGTAGAGTGCATTTGATTGTTCTAGGACAAAAAGTTTTTTTTAGAAAAAAAATGTTTTAACACAAGGATATTTTTTGGAGGAAAAAATTTGTGGAAACGTAATTATTGATTTAAATATTTCTTTGTAGAAAAATTTTTTTGCACAAAAAGTTCTTTGACCAAGTACCATCAAATGCAGTCTACTAAAGAATTTATATTTTCACAAGTGTCAAGTTCATAGAGACGATAATAAATTTCGCACCAGTCTCGGAGAAACTCTTGCTTCCTGCTGATATTGAGCGAGCAACGAATCCTGATCCTTACATTGCCAGAGTCAAGTACTTCACTAGAAGTGGCTGACCTGAGTATAACCTCGACAGATCTTTATCTATCCCTGTATTTTACAAAGAGGGCAGAGCTGGCAGTGGATGGAGATTGTGAGCTATGGGGTCGTCGGGTTATCATTCCAGCATCCTTACAGAATGTTGTCTTGGCTTTGTTGCGTGTAAAACAACCAGGGGTTACACGGATGAAAATGTTAGCGCGTAGTCACGTGTGGTGGCCAGGACTAGACAGCTAGATTGAAGAGTTGGAAAGGTATTGCCACTGCTGCCAAAGTGTGCAATTTCGCTGGAAACGTTCTGTTACAACAGTGGCTATTACACGGAAGTGGGCAACGCATACTAGTCGATTATGCGTCAGTGGGAAGTCGAGACTTGCTCGTTGTTGTGGATGTTCTCTCAAAATCCGTTGAGTATTCTGTCACGCATTAAACTATGGCAAAACTTAGAACTATATTTAGCTCCCATGGCCTTCCTGAACTGTCAGGTTTATAACGGACACCAATTACGAAAAAATTCATTTTGTTTCGAGGAAGAATGATATTCGTCATGCCTTGATCCTTCCATGCCACCCACTGTCTAATGGAGGTTAATAAAGGGCTCTTAAAACGTGTGTTCGCAAGGTACAGGAAAAGCCACTCTTCCTTTACAGCATCAGTTAGACAACTTCATTTTTGCATATAAAATCATTCCTTCCTCAACAACAGCAGAACTTCTCTTGTTGCAACAACCTCTGACCCTACTGAGTCTTTTGAAGCCGTCACTCAACTATACAATGTAAGCAATGCAGGTTTCCAAGCAGCTGGGGAACACACTCACAGAACGCAATATCGGTATTTCGTGAGCGGTGAGCATGTTTGGGTGCGCAAAGTAACTGTGTCTCAGTACTGCTTTCATTACATATAAGTTGTGTCTGTTATAATTTGTGAGGTAACTGTCGAGAGAAGTTTCTGTGGATGTGCAACCAAATTACTTTTGCACATAACATTAAGAAACTAACTGAATTTTAATATTTGAATTCGTAAAGGATTTTTAAATAAAACCTGTTACTTTTGTCTTTCTTTGATAAACTTTCAGAGAGAAACCAGTTTATCATACAATGATCTGTTGTTGTATCTAAACAACGGAAGCATACCTTCGAAAATGTTGTTTCTCTTATTTTACGAAATTTAAAATAGATGTTTCAAAGTATTTTTAAGGGCAAATACTGTTCAAATTACAGAATATAAACAAACCTGTAGTAGCACACGTAGCAAGCGAACACTATACAGCACACGTTGTTGCATGTGCGTTGTTAGTTATCGTCGAGTGAAAAGTGTCTGGCGTCTGTCACGGATATAGATCGAGAAAAAAAAGGGGGGAAGAGAGGGCGTGTGCCCTGGTTCGCAGGTTGACCCCGACATGTTTGACAAAGTTAGGACAGAAAAATAATATCCTCCTAGAAGAAGCTAATTCAGTTAATAATGAAAATGTATTCATTTTCCGATGAGAGGAAAGTCATTCATATTATTTTGTAACTTGGAATGTCGTGTTGAGGTATGTGCCTAATGCTTATTTGTAGGTATGTCAACACATGCAAATTGAATTGAAATAACGAGTTCAACTTCATGACATAATTTGAAGTACAGATTTTTCGCATATCAAAATCTCAAGTTCTAAATTACTAAAACGAAGTTAATATTGCGGGAGTGTTAATTATATTTCTATACAAATTTAGGGAGGGGCGGCATAAGCCGTCTTTGCCAACCCTTACAAGAAAGTATGGACCCTGTGCAGTCTGGCATGCGGTTTTGTTCCCTAGTGTATTTGCTGTTACTCGAACCTCACCTGTGACTGGTCTGGGTTGGAAACGCAGTGGTGGTGGTTGCCTATATGCTGGGCAGGCCTGGAGGGGACCCTTTCCCTGAGAAAGGCCTACGATTGGCTGCGAAAGTGTCCGGGAGTAGGCCCGGTGAGTCTGTTAGGGGTAAGATATGCCCCGACTCAAACCAAGAGGACACTGAGCTGAGGATCTCAGTCGGAGGACAGGTCAGGGGGCGAGAACCATGGATGGTTGGCCCTTGGCTCTCTCGCTAGCCGCTGTCCTCCTTTGGAAGGTGGACGGAGGCGCAGTTCAGTGTTCCGTCTAAAGGGTTCGGATGGTTCCAACTGTCTGTTAGCTAAAGTTCACTGCGTAATAGAGCGTGATCTCTCTCCTCGCCCAAGGGGGCCGGGCCCTGGTATGGCTTAGGATAAGAGGCACCGTTAACAAAGAAAACCGCGGGAAACTGCGGGTAAATTGGATTGTTACTCGAACCTGAATACCGAATATATGTTTTAAGTCCACGCGTATTCTTCCGGCTGTTAGTGACGAGTCTGCCTTGGAAGGGGGAAGAGACTCGCATGTACAGACGTAAGTCGTTTACTGTGATGCAAATATAACGATTCTTTCACAAACTGTACAGGGATTTTCCGTTCGTATCAATGCATTTGATATGGTTGGTGACTGTGTAAACTATATTAATGCTGCTAATTTTATATGTTGTATTTTACAGTAATTACTAATGAGCGTTATTACAATGATATACTTACCAACAACTATAACTAAAAAAAAGTAAAGATGATATATCTATGTACAGGTAATTACTTTCACTTAGAAAAAAGTCACCTGTCTAAAGTAACACGAGTGATTGCTGCAGTAAATATTGTAAATAACTGCATATGAACCCTTGTGTATGTTGCATTACCTTTTCAGTTTTAATTGATTTACAGCACAATTATTTCATAACAAATATGCTACGTTGATTATGCTGGATTTTTATTCGCAAATTAAACTATTAAGTATTATATTAAAAAATAATAGTACAAATTATACAATTGCGTATGTACACATCTCCTTCCACTCCTCCGCATAACTAAACACAAGTACACAGAATTATAGAGTTAAGTTGGCTGGAATTTTTTACTAACAGAAACAAATTTCCCAAATAAGGGCGAATAAAAAAATACAACTTGCTAAAAATAAAATAGTATTGCAACTAACTATTGTAACAAAAAAACCGTTGCAAATCATAAGCAATTTCTGTAAATTGGTTTAGCAACTATTTATTAAGTTATAACTTCACGGGTCCCGTGTACATATCTTGTAGCCAGGTATTTTGTGGTTTTAAAATATCTTCGGGCTCTAAATAATCTACATAACGACAACACATGTGCTTATTTCTTTGTATGTAAATTCTGCCATACATCGACATCAGACATAATGCGAAGTAAAATAAATCGCACACTCTAATCTTAAAAGCATCTAGTTACTGACTGAAGTTAATGCGGGATCTTAACTGAAAAGGAAACATAATAGTTATTCAATAAAAGTTCTTTATTAATGCTATGTTTGGAAGGTCTTGAAATACCGAGTACACAATAATTCTGTGCTACAATGTTTTTTTAATATTTTTGTCGTGTGACAGCTGCGGCACTAAACAGAATCCTGTGTTGTAGTACAGTACTGTTCTAAATAGAAAATCGATTTCATGTAAGTATAATTTAATAAGTAAATATGATATAATGACTCAACCAAGTCACTTGTATTCTTATTATACACAAATTTATTTTCTGTCTTACAGGTATTCAGTGTGTCTTGGCCACCACATGCTGTAGCACAAACTCAACGGCCAGAAACTATTGAAACTACCAACGAACTTTCATAGCTGTTCCATACGATTGGGAATGTCAGTGCGTGTCCGTGCATTTCTTTAACTCTCATTCGAAAATCACATTGCACTCGAACAAAAGAAATAACCGTGAATTTCGGAACGCAAAATGCTTTGTGTATTGTCTCAATTCCGAGCGTAAACTAGGAAGACGATCGCAATGATACGGAAACAATTTACAGCGCGCTCTGTTAACAGTTAACAGCTGAACAAAACTTACGAATCCTCTCTCCCAAATGTCATGAGACTCATTGTGTGCAGTGGGTTGTAAAGTAAGAAATAAAGTTTGGAAATAGTTTTTATTTAGAACAGTCATGTATCCTAGAATATACTTAATTGATTTATTGTACACACACATGCAGGCACAACGCGACAACCATGGTTTTACAAATACGTTACAAATAAGCTCACCACGACAAAAAGTAGTCTCAGCTAAAATGTGGTTAGCGGCCAACCACGCATGACACACACAGGTGATAGTGATAATAAGCAAGGCTAAAGAAACATGTCCTTGGCAAACAATGACCCATGCAAATAAGCAGAATTCGATCAATGATGGAGGAAGTTCACTGGCCATAGCATGTAACAATTATCTGGAAAAGTGATCGCAACACGACATCACGATGTAATTCACTATTTTACAAACGTTTACATGGACTCAGGCTGCACTACTACTTAATGCTTCATTCGAAACTAAACAGTTAATTAATGCAGCCTATTCGAATTAAAAAACAGATAAGTATAGTTGGACTCATTGCGTATCACTGTGTATGAGACATGCGGGCTTGAACCAATAACACATGTGATACCTGCCTGTAACGATGTAATCATGGCTTGTCTCCAATATGTAGCTGTTACTATTCATTCAGCATTACTCCTTCCAAAACGCACAGGCGATCACTGACGCCCTGTGTGAAATACTTGGCCATTATATCCATCTTGTATTTGTTACTGCTAACAGGCCTTTTTACAGTCGCTCTCAATGATGACGCTGACTATAGTTCCCACTTGAATCACTGAGAACAAAACCCAGGTGAAGTTTATATAAACAACTAGTCTAGTTGAGTGCGTCAATCACAAATACAGTATGACATAGTTTGCGTTTTAAAAGGAGGGAAGGGGGGGTGGTAAATTCCACTAGGTACCTGCAGCAGAACCTATTCATTTTACTTTTTAAAAAGTTCAAAATATTTTTTTTTTCGCATTAAGTGTTAATATACTTTTAAAGTAAATGGTACAAGTTAACAGTATGTTGTAAACATACATATTCGATGAAAGTTTTTCTAATTAATACTGTAAATTAAAAAATGACAGAAAATTAAATTATTTACGAAAATACGTTTAAGTCACCAATAGCATACAGCGGTTGCTGTGCTTGTCTGAGCTGCAGTAACAAAAATATTAAGTGAAATATTGAATGCTAATGGTGTAGTTAATCCCAAAAAAACGTTATTAATCATGAATTTCTCGAGCCAGGTCATAGGTAAATATTTGTGTACGGAACGTGATTCTGGATATATAAGCCATGAATATTTTCGTTCTGGTCAGTTGGACAAAGTGAAGGAAACACATTAAATAAACTACACAGTTGTGCAAATGACGATAATGGACGTTGCAGTAATTAATGCTGACAACATAATATACACACAAATGCTACAAATATGACAACGGAGAAGCACTCGCATGGCGTAAAGTCAGATTGACTTGTACACATATTCATGTCAAACGAAGTAAAGAAAGAAAATAATGTAACATCGTACACGAAAAACAAAGAGTGACGGTTAAACACGAAAGAAAAAACATATATTTCGTACATTTCAAAATTCTCGTGCCTATAGGCCATAATACAATTCACGATAAATTGGGCATTGCATTAAGTTTTCTTTTAGACGACGTTTCACAGCCATATTTACTATTTTTAATATAAAACATCTATGTAACTAAAAACCAGTGTAAATGTTCCAACAATCTCAAACGTTAACATCTATTAGTTCAATAAAATATATTTTTAAATTAACTACAAGTTGTGCTGAGTGCCCAGTTTACAGTGAACAGCCTATAGTTAACATATTTAATCTATTTGTAAGGCAACTGAACAGCAAGGACATACAGTACACGAATTCAAATATTAAGACACTCATTTACCAAGTGATCAGGGTGGGCCGTAGTTGGCACATTGGGTAGAGCACTCCTCTCCCACCCAGGCAATACGGGTTCGATCCCCGGCGGGTACGGTCCCTGGATATTTGCATTATTGTGCTGGATGATGCAGTTGGTTGGCTGGTTTTCTCTGGGATTTCCCGTTTCCCCCGCCCCTTCATTCAGGCGCTGCTCCGTAAAAAAATGTCACCCCTCACCGGCGCTAAAGACCTAGATGTTGAGTGCTGTATACAATCTATTCACTTTACCAAATGATCAGAGGCTATTTATGTGTTTAAACAAATGTAGCTGTTTGAGATAATATTGGCACGCATTAGTGCTGTATTCCATTAAACAATTTTACAAGCAATATTGGCATTTACACTTTGTGTACAAAGTTACATATTAGCTGTTAGGGTAACATTCAGCCAAGTTCGTATAGTTACGATGCATAAAAACATAGATATTGCCTCATGCTTTTCTGTACATGGTCTGTAAAATATTTATGTCTACAATATGTTTTCTGTAATAATTACTGAGTAAATACACAAGTGTTCAATAACAGCTGTCACCAATGGCAGTTTATTATAAATATCTGCGGACTCAAATCTTAATAAGATAGGTGTTTGTTAGTCTGGTCTCAAACTCTCGATATATTGGCGCATGGCTCAGCCATAAAAACATCAACAATTTCGCACACAAAATTCTAATGTTAATGTATAATTCTTCTAAATGTAGACATCATATTTTAGCAGCGGCAAGCAAAGTTATTTGTTTAAAAAAAAGTTTGCAAAATTTATATCGTTTAATGCCGTAGCTCCGTTATCATTTTGATTATAACATAGACTGAACAAACATTGCGGAAATTATTAACAAATGGTCACGTTACAAACTTCATAAATTAAGAAAATCCAACGATTTATGTGTTTGTCAATTCTAAAATAGCAACAGTGCGAATTTAGTTTTGTTATAAACCAAGCTTCACACATCTATGTTCGATTGCAAAACACGTAAAAAAAAGTATTTAAACTATTTAAAAAATACATTCTTAAAACAAAGTTGTTATTGACACAAAACACTTACCCGTAAATTGATTTTATTCCGGTATTGCGATATTCGAATAACAATATATACGACGTTACATTCGGCAATAAATTCACTGTCAATCAGACAAGGACTAAGACAACTGTATGCAGTAACAGCTAGTAAATACTTTGAATGGTCAAATAATTAGTGCTAACACTATCCTGCACGGCCTATGCCAAGATACTTGTTCAAACTATTATGTTATGCAGAAGCAAAAAAGTTAGTACGGACATCGCACAATATTCTATTTTAAACATATCTACTGTCGGCAAACCAAGTCTGCGAGTCCCTGGTGCGGTTATCGTCCGTGAACAAACACGTAATACAATAAGGCCGGATGCTTGTTGATACACATACTAGCCGTAGTGACGTCGTAAGTCACGGCATGCTGGCTACTGAGTTACTGTAGACCACATGATGATATGGACGAAAAATGCATACACGTCAGGTACTCAGAGTTGGAGAGGAAACAGCACAAACACAACATTGTGCATGATATAAAGTATGTACAATGCAGTCTTGTAATACAGTATGGATGTTATTGAACAACACTGACAAACTCCGGCAGGAGATCCCTTATGAATAATCCAGCACAAATTATAATTTCCATTTTTCACCTCAAGTTAATATTAAGGGAGTCACGAGTCTTTCAATATCAACACTTATAATGAATTTCACCAAAATATCGGTAACTAAATAACAGAACAAATCAATAGTTTCAGCATTGCTTAATGATATTGAGAACTATAAATAACAGGAAATACATCTTGATAACTTCCAACCTTATGAAAATAATAGGGGTGGCTAAATTCCAATTGCATATAACTTTTTAACCGTCAGCATTTTCGAACATTTGAAGATGGTTAATTGAGAAATGATACCAGTGTAACAAAAAAGGTCCTCTTGTTGCAACTGTCTAGGGCGTACCGTTTGCGCTCAAATACACTTGAATAGTTCGCGCAGACATACAGAGCCTAGATCACAGCGTAGATCATAGGCAATCCTGCGAACATACGTGTGATGTGTTCGGCGCAGATACTATGGAGCACATTCACTGTAAACTACAATTACAATACTGTTAAAGCCGCAGATCAGTTTGTTGCTAGTATTCTGCGTACATATCGTAGCAGTTGTGAATGAAAATGATAGCTCCCAGGTAACTGAAACATGTGTAAATGTTTTTGTGTTCTTCACGCTGATAATAAACCACACACGAATAAATTTGTGAGGTAATAATTGAAAAAGAAAATTAAGAGTACAGTGTTGGTATCAATGTTGTTCCTCTAAAGCATGTCATCTCCCAATAGTCAGGATTTTAAAAGTAATTGATTTGCATAAACGTTTACGATCCCCACACGATGAGCATGTTACACATTTGAAAATGTCGTAGGTCATGATATTCTCTTAATTTATATCATGGGTGTAATTTCAAACACAAAAAGTTTTCAGAGATTATTCTTGTCGAAATAAACAGTGATCGCCAAATTCCTTAAAGGAGTAGCATTCATGTGTAACAGACAAAGAGAGCGGAGCCGTGTAGGCTACTTGCAATACACATGCAGAATTAGTTGTGCGGGTTGCGATCGTGTGTGAGGGTCATTAAAAAAACAAAGTATTACGTGATAGCAATGTATACCACTGTTCTGTACACAAATATTGAAATTAAACGAATAAAGTCATTAACAACCACAAAAAATCAACAAACGTAAAAGCGTTATATGGCATTAGAATCAGCAACAAGCTAAAAGGATTTTTGTAGGAATACTGACAAAAATAATGAAGAGATTCGGATAGTTCGTAGCGTTTAACATTTCGAGAACCAAAGAGGGGTGACATTGTATAAACATGGCATTGCACTGGGAATGGAGGATAAGAAAAATAGGAGATCCATGATAAAAGCCATCGGCCAACGTCATCGTACCGGCACGATTTCCGCAAGTGAAAATTGGTTTGACACTCGGCGGTAATCAAAACCGTATCGCCTTGTAGGGAGACAAGCATCGTGGCCACTAGACTACCGTGGTGGTTGTACCATCAATACTTTGGAGAAACAACATTGATACCGACACTGTACTATTATTTCTCCTTTTCAAGTATTACCTCACTAAGTTATTCGTCTTTGATTTATTGTCAGCGTGACGAGCACAATACCATTTACACATGTTTCAGCTACCTGGGCGCTACCATTTTCGTTCACTGCTGCTACGATATGTACGCAGAATACTAGCAACAAACTAATCTTTAACAGTATTGTTACTTGTTGTTTACGGTGAATGTCCACGACCGTCTGTACGCTGCACACATCACATGGGTGTTCGCAGGATTGCCTATGATTTGGGCTGTGATCTAGGCTTTGTATGTCTGTGCGAATTATTCAAGTTTGTTTGAGCACAAACGGTACGCCCTAGACAGTTGCAACAAGAGAACCTTTTTTGTTACACAGGTCTCATTTACAATTAACGATCTTCAAATGTTCGAAAATTTTGATGGTAAAAAAGTTATATGCAATTAGAGGTTAGCCACCCTATATTTTCATAACCTTGTAAGTTATCAAGCTGTATTTGCTGGTATTTAAAGGTCCCAACATCCTTAAGCAATACTGAAAATATTGTTTTGTTATGTTATTGTTTCCTATATTTTATGGAAATTCGAATATTAATTTTGATATTGAAGGACTCATCTCTTCTTAATTTTAAGTTTAGATGAAAAATGCAAACTACTATTTGTGCTTGTTTTTCATAAGAAACCGTCTATGGGAGTTGGTCTCTGTTGTTAAATAACATCCTGTATAGTAGAACATCCCTAAAGGGACAAATAAATACAATTTTATTTTATATACAACTTAAGATTTTTAAAAGCTACGGCACTTACCAGGTGTAAAATTCATTTTCATGCGAAGTGTCTGCTAGTGAACAGCCAAGTGATTTATACAGGTATTTCTCATGCTCTATCAGGTGTGTGTTACCCTCTGCTTGATTTAGGTACTTTATTGAATGTGTTCTTGTATCTTAAAAGCTTGTTTACTGCATTCTTGGCCACAGTGAAGAGATAATCCATCATATTATTGCAATATGTATTTGTAAATTTGTTCAGGTGTCGGTTAATATCTGTTTGATTTTGGTCCTTTATCAAACGTGATCTTGCATTTCAATGACTTGCTACTTACATTTCCGCTAACAGATGTGCCATTGTTTTCCAGATAGGTACTTAATTTTTTATATTTTTGATCAGGAGTTCGTAACTACATGCCTGATTGATGTGCAGTATTGAAAGTGCTCATGTATTACAATGGCTTTTTAACTACACTGCAGCCCAGAGTAATAAGATAAGAAAATATATTAAAATTGAAATTTTAATTTTTTTATTATTGGGTCAGGTGTCCGCAACTCCCTATAGTGCTGAGATAAGCAATTGATTCTAAGATAGATTTTTCAATTTTTTTTTTCGTCAGGTGTCTGTTTCTCCCTGCCTGGTTTATGACCAGTATTGAAAGTGCTCATCTATTGTAATAGGTTGTTAGCAGCACTACCGCTCATAGTGCTGAGATGAGCCATTGATTACAAGTCAAAATTTTCAAATTTTCTATTTTATGTTTTTTTGGGTCAAGTGTCTGTTACTCCCTGAATAGTTGATAGCCAGTATTGAATGTGCTCATCTATTGTAATTGGTTGTTACCAGCACTCCCCCTCATAGTGCTGAGACTAGCCAATGATTCCAAGTTAGAATTTTCAAATTTTCTTTTTTATGTTTTCTTGGTCAGGTGTCTGTAACTCCCTGCCTGGCTGACGTCCAGTATTGTAAAGCTCATCTATTGTAATGGGTGGTTACCAGCACTTCCCCTCATAGTGCTGAGACAAGCCGTTGATTCCAAGTTAGAATTTTCAAATTTTTTTTTATGTTTTCTTGGTCAGGTGTCTGTTACTCCCTGCCTGGTTGACGTCCAGTATTGAAAGTGCTCATCTATTGTAATGGCTTGTTACCAGCACTCCCCTTCATAGTGCTGAGACGAGCCATTGATTACAAGTTAGAATTTTCAAATTTTCTTTTTTATGTTTTCTTGGTCAGGTGTCTGTAACTCCCTGCCTGGTTGACGACCAGTATTGAAAGTGCTCATCTATTGTAATGGGTGGTTACCAGAACTCCCCCTCATAGTGCTGAGACGAGCCATTGATTCCAAGTTAGAATTTTCAAATTTTCTTTTTTATGTTTTCTTGGTCAGGTGTCTGTAACTCCCTGCCTGGCTGACGTCCAGTATTGAAAGTCCTCATATATCGTAATGGGTGGTTACCAGCACTCCCCCTCATAGTGCTGAGACGAGCCATTGATTCCAAGTTAGATTTTTCAAATTTTCTTTATTATGTTTTATTGGTCAGGTGTCTGTAACTCCCTGCCTGGCTGACGTCCAGTATTAAAAGTGCTCATCTATTGCAATGGGTGGTTACCTGCACTCCCCAACATAGTGCTGAGACGAGCCATTGATTCCAAGTTAGAATTTTCAAATTTTCTTTTTTATGTTTTCTTGGTCAGGTGTCTGTTACTCCCTGCCTGGTTGACGTCCAGTATTGAAAGTGCTCATCTATTGTAATGGCTTTTTACCAGCACTCCCCCCGATAGTGCTGAGACGAGCCATTGATTCCAAGTTAAATTTTTAAAATTTTCTTTTTTATGTTTTCTTGGTCAGGTGTCTGTAACTCCCTGCCTGGCTGACGTCCAGTATTGAAAGTGCTCATCTATTGTAATGGGTGGTTACCAGCACTCCCCCTCATAGTGCTGAGACGAGCCATTTATTCCAAGTTATAATTTTCAAATTTTCTTTTTTATGTTTTCTTGGTCAGGTGTCTGTAACTCCCTTCCTGGTTGACGTCCAGTATATAATATGCTCATCTATGATAATGGGATGTTACCAGCACTCCCCCTCATAGTGCTGAGACGAGCCATTGATTCCAAGTTAGAATTTTCAAATTTTTTTATTATGTTTTCTTGATCATGTGTCTGTAACTCCCTGCCTGGTTGACGTCCAGTATTGAAAGTGCTCATCTATTGTAATGGGTAGTTACCAGCACTCCTTCTCATAGTGTAGAGACGAGCCGTTGATTCCAAGTTAGAATTTTCAAATTTTCTTTTTTATGTTTTCTTGGTCAGGTGTCTGTTACTCCCTGCCTGGTTGACGTCCAGTATTGAAAGTGCTCATCTATTGTAATGGCTTGTTACCAGCACACCCCCTCATAGTGCTGAGACGAGCCATTGATTCCAAGTTAGAATTTTCAAATTTTCTTTTTTATGTTTTCTTGGTCAGGTGTCTGTTACTACCTGTCTGGTTGACGTCCAGTATATAATTTGCTCATTTATTGACATGGCTTGTTACCAGCACTTCCGCCCATAGTGCTGAGACGAGCCGTTGG
Organism: Medauroidea extradentata; assembly: GCA_003012365.1. Classification (NCBI taxonomy): domain Eukaryota; kingdom Metazoa; phylum Arthropoda; class Insecta; order Phasmatodea; family Phasmatidae; genus Medauroidea; species Medauroidea extradentata. Next base: position 24,280 of record PNEQ01007920.1, read on the forward strand.
TTCCAAGTTAGAATTTTCAAATTTTCTTTTCTATGTTTTCTTGGTCAGGTTTCTGTTACTCCCTGCCTGGTTGACGTCCAGTATATAATGTGCTAATCTATTGTAATGGCTTGTTACCAGCACTTCCGCCCATAGTGCTGAGACGAGCCGTTGATTCCAAGTTAGAATTTTCAAATTTTCTTTTTTATGTTTTCTTGGTCAGGTGTCTGTTACTCCCTGCCTGGTTGACGTCCAGTATTGAAAGTGCTCATCTATTGTAATGGGTGGTTACCAGCACTCCCTATCATAGTGCTGGGACGAGCCATTGATTCCAAGTTAGAATTTTCAAAATTTCTTTTTTATGTTTTCTTGGTCAGGTGTCTGTTACTCCCTGCCTTGTTGACGTCCAGTATATAATGTGTGCATCTATTGTAATGGGTTGTTACCAGAACTCCCCCCGATAGTGCTGAGACGAGCCATTGATTCCAAGTTAGATTATTCAAATTTTCTTTTTTATGTTTTCTTGGTCAGGTGTGTGTAACTCCCTGCCTGGTTAACGTCCAGTATAGAAAGTGTTCATCTATTGTAATGGGTGGTTACCAGCACTCCCCCTCATAGTGCTGAGACTAGCCAATGATTCCAAGTTAGAATTTTCAAAATTTCTTTATAATGTTTTCTTGGTCAGGTGTCTGTTACTCACTGCCTGGTTGACGTCAAGTATATAATATGCTCATATATGATAATGGGATGTTACCAGCACTCATCTTCATAGTGCTGAGACGAGCCATTGATTCCAAGTTAGAATTTTCAAATTTCCTTTTTATGTTTTCTTGGACAGGTGTCTGTAACTCCCTGCCTGGCTGACGTCCAGTACTGAAAGTGCTCATCTATTTTAATGGGTGGTTACCAGCACTCCCCCTCATAGTGCTGAGACGAGCCATTGATTCCAAGTTAGAATTTTCAAATTTTTTTTTTTATGTTTTCTTGGTTAGGTGTCTAACTCCCTGCCTGGTTGACGTCCAGTATTGAAAGTGCTCATCTATTGTAAAGGGTTGTTACTAGCACTCCCCCCCATAGTGCTGAGACGAGACATTGATTCCAAGTAAGATTTTTCAAATATTCTTTTTTATGTTTTCTTGGTCAGGTGTCTGTAACTCCCTGCCTGGCTGACGTCCAGTATTGAAAGTGCTCATCTATTGCAATGGGTGGTTACCTCCACTCCCCAACATAGTGCTGAGACGAGCCATTGATTCCAAGTTAGAATTTTCAAATTTTCTTTTTTATGTTTTCTTGGTCAGGTGTCTGTAACTCCCTGCCTGGCTGACGTCCAGTATTGAAAGTCCTCATATATCGTAATGGGTGGTTACCAGCACTCCCCCTCATAGTGCTGAGACGAGCCATTGATTCCAAGTTAGATTTTTCAAATTTTCTTTATTATGTTTTATTGGTCAGGTGTCTGTAACTCCCTGCCTGGTTGACGTCCAGTATTGAAAGTGCTCATCTATTGTAATGGGATGTTACAAGCACTCCCCCTCATAGTGCTGAGACGAGCCATTGATTCCAAGTTAGAATTTTCAAATTTTATTTTTATGTTTTCTTTGTCAGGTGTCTGTAACTCCCTGCCTGGCTGACGTCCAGTATTGAAAGTGCTCATCTATTGCAATGGGTGGTTACCTCCACTCCCCAACATAGTGCTGAGACGAGCCATTGATTCCAAGTTAGAATTTTCAAATTTTCTTTTTTATGTTTTCTTGGTCAGGTGTCTGTTACTCCCTGCCTGGTTGACGTCCAGTATTGAAAGTGCTAATCTATTGTAATGGCTTTTTACCAGCCTTCCCCCCGATAGTGCTGAGACGAGCCATTGATTCCAAGTTAAATTTTTAAAATTTCCTTTTTTATGTTTTCTTGGTCATGTGTCTGTAACTCCCTGCCTGGTAAACGTCCAGTATTGAAAGTGCTCATCTATTGTAATGGGTAGTTACCAGCACTCCTCCTCATAGTGTAGAGTCGAGCCGTTGATTCCAAGTCAGAATTTTCAAATTTTCTTTTTTATGTTTTCTTGGTCAGGTGTCTGTAACTCCCTGCCTGGTTGACGTCCAGTATTGAAAGTGCTCATCTATTGTAATGGCTTGTTACCAGCACACACCCTCATAGTGCTGAGACGAGCCATTGATTCCAAGTTAGAATTTTCAAATTTTCTTTTTTATGTTTTCTTAGTCAGGTGTCTGTTACTACCTGTCTGGTTGACGTCCAGTATATAATGTGCTCATTTATTGACATGGCTTGTTACCAGCACTTCCGCCCATAGTGCTGAGATGAGCCGTTGGTTCCAAGTTAGAATTTTCAAATTTTCTCTTCTATGTGTTCTTGGTCAGGTTTCTGTTACTCCCTGCCTGGTTGACGTCCAGTATATAATGTGCTCATCTATTGTAATGGCTTGTTACCAGCACTTCCGCCCATAGTGCTGAGACGAGCAGTTGATTCCATGTTAGAATTTTCAAATTTTCTTTTTTATGTTTTCTTGGTCAGGTGTCTGTTACTCCCTGCCTGGCTGACGTCCAGTATATAATTTGCTCATCTATTGTAATGGCTTGTTACCAGCACTTCCGCCCATAGTGCTGAGACGAGCCGTTGATTCCAAGTTAGAATTTCCAAATTTTTTCTTTATGTTTTCTTGGTCAGGTGTCTGTTACTCCCTGCCTGGTTGACGTCCAGTATTGAAAGTGCTCATCTATTGTAATGGGTGGTTACCAGCACTCCCCCTCATAGTGCTGGGACGAGCCATTGATTCCAAATTAGAATTTTCAAATTTTCTTTTTTATGTTTTCTTGGTCAGGTGTCTGTTACTCCCTGCCTTGTTGACGTCCAGTATATAATGCGTGCATCTATTGTAATGGGTTGTTACCAGAACTCCCCCCGATAGTGCTGAGACGAGCCATTGATTCCAAGTTAGATTATTCAAATTTTCTTTTTTATGTTTTCTTGGTCAGGTGTCTGTAACTCCCTGCCTGGTTAACGTCCAGTATTGAAAGTGTTCATCTATTGTAATGGGTGGTTACCAGCACTCCCCCTCATAGTGATGAGACTTGCTAATGATTCCAAGTTAGAATTTTCAAAATTTCTTTTTAATGTTTTCTTGGTCAGGTGTCTGTTACTCACTGCCTGGTTGACGTCAAGTATATAATATGCTCATATATGATAATGGGATGTTACCAGCACTCATCCTCATAGTGCTGAGACGAGCCATTGATTCCAAGTTAGAATTTTCAAATTTCCTTTTATGTTTTCTTGGACAGGTGTCTGTAACTCCCTGCCTGGCAGATGTCCAGTACTGAAAGTAATCATCTATTTTAATGGGTGGTTACCAGCACTCCCCCTCACAGTGCTGAGACGAGCCATTGATTCCAAGTTAGAATTTTCAAATTTTTTTTTTTTTTTATGTTTTCTTGGTCAGGTGTCTAACTCTCTGCCTGGTTGACGTCCAGTATTGAAAGATCTCATCTATTGTAAAGGGTTGTTACTAGCACTCCTCCCCATAGTGCTAAGACAGGCCATTGATTCCAAGTTAGAATTTTCAAAATTTCTTTTTAATGTTTTCTTGGTCAGTTGTCTGTTTCTCCCTGCCTGGTTGACTTCCAGTATTTAATATGCTCGTATATGATAATGGGATGTTACAAGCACTCCCCCTCATAGTGCTGAGACGAGCCATTGATTCCAAGTTAGAATTTTCAAATTTTTTTTTATGTTTTCTTTGTCAGGTGTCTGTAACTCCCTGCCTGGCTGACGTCCAGTATTGAAATGCTCATCTATTGTAATGGGTGGTTACCAGCACTTCCCCTCATAGTGCTGAGACAAGCCGTTGATTCCAAGTTAGAATTTTCAAATTTTTTAAAATGTTTTTTTGGTCAGGTGTCTGTTACTCCCTGCCTGGTTGACGTCCAGTATTGAAAGTGCTCATCTATTGTAATAGCTTGTTACCAGCACTCCTCTTCATAGTGCTGAGACGAGCCATTGATTACAAGTTAGAATTTTCAAATTTTCTTTTTTATGTTTTCTTGGTCAGGTGTCTGTAACTCCCTGCCTGGTTGACGTCCAGTATTGAAAGTGCTCATCTATTGTAATGGGTGGTTACCAGAACTCCACCTCATAGTGCTGAGACGAGCCATTGATTTCAAGTTAGAATTTTCAAATTTTCTTTTTTATGTTTTCTTGGTCAGGTGTCTGTAACTCCCTGCCTGGCTGACGTCCAGTATTGAAAGTCCTCATATATCGTAATGGGTGGTTACCAGCACTCCCCCTCATAGTGCTGAGACGAGCCATTGATTCCAAGTTAAATTTTTTAAATTTTCTTTATTATGTTTTCTTGATCAGGTGTCTGTAACTCCCTGCCTGGCTGACGACCAGTATTGAAAGTGCTCATCTATTGCAATGGGTGGCTACCTGCACTCCCCAACATAGTGCTGAGACGAGCCATTGATTCCAAGTTAGAATTTTCAAATTTTCTTTTTTATGTTTTCTTGGTCAGGTGTCTGTTACTCCCTGCCTGGTTGACGTCCAGTATTGAAAGTGCTCATCTATTGTAATGGCTTTTTACCAGCACACCCCCCGATAGTGCTGAGACGAGCCATTGATTCCAAGTTAAATTTTTAAAATTTTCTTTTTTATGTTTTCTTGGTCAGGTGTCTGTAACTCTCTGCCTGGCTGACGTCCAGTATTGAAAGTGCTCATCTATTGTAATGGGTGGTTACCAGCACTCTCCTTCATAGTGCTGATACGAGCCATTTATTCCAAGTTAGAATTTTCAAATTTTCTTTTTTATGTTTTCTTGGTCAGGTGTCTGTTACTCCCTGCCTGGTTGACGTCCAGTATATAATATGCTCATCTATGATAATGGGATGTTACCAGCACTCCCCCTCATAGTGCTGAGATGAGCCATTGATTCCAAGTTAGAATTTTCAAATTTTTTTTATTATGTTTTCTTGATCATGTGTCTGTAACTCCCTGCCTGGTAAACGTCCAGTATTGAAAGTGCTCATCTATTGTAATGGGTAGTTACCAGCACTCCTCCTCATAGTGTAGAGACGAGCCGTTGATTCCAAGTTAGAATTTTCAAATTTTCTTTTTTATGTTTTCTTGGTCAGGTGTCTGTTACTCCCTGCCTGGTTGACGTCCAGTATTGAAAGTGCTCATCTATTGTAATGGCTTGTTACCAGCACACCCCCTCATAGTGCTGAGACGAGCCATTGATTCCAAGTTAGAATTTTCAAATTTTCTTTTTTATGTTTTCTTGGTCAGGTGTCTGTTACTACCTGTCTGGTTGACGTCCAGTATATAATGTGCTCATTTATTGACATGGCTTGTTACCAGCACTTCCGCCCATAGTGCTGAGACGAGCCGTTGGTTCCAAGTTAGAATTTTCAAATTTTCTTTTCTATGTTTTCTTGGTCAGGTTTCTGTTACTCCCTGCCTGGTTGACGTCCAGTATATAATTATGTTCATCTATTGTAATGGCTTGTTACCAGCACTTCCGCCCATAGTGCTGAGACGAGCCGTTGATTCCATGTTAGAATTTTCAAATTTTCTTTTTTATGTTATCTTGGTCAGGTGTCTGTTACTCCCTGCCTGGTTGACGTCCAGTATATAATTTGCTCATCTATTGTAATGGCTTGTTGCCAGCACTTCCGCCCATAGTGCTGAGACGAGCCGTTTATTCCAAGTTAGAATTTTCAAATTTTTTCTTTATGTTTTCTTGGTCAGGTGTCTGTTACTCCCTGCCTGGTTGACGTCCAGTATTGAAAGTGCTCATCTATTGTAATGGGTGGTTACCAGCACTCCCCCTCATAGTGCTGGGACAAGCCATTGATTCCAAGTTAGAATTTTCAAATTTTCTTTTTTATGTTTTCTTGGTCAGGTGTCTGTTACTCCCTGCCTTGTTGACGTCCAGTATATAATGCGTGCATCTATTGTAATGGGTTGTTACCAGAACTCCCCCCGATAGTGCTGAGACGAGCCATTGATTC
>PNEQ01007921.1:0-30282 GCA_003012365.1 Medauroidea extradentata
ACTGCCATGACGAATGTTCTAGACCAATTCCCAGAAGGAATGATAGAGCATGACCTTCCAGAAGACAAGATGGACGCGTCGACAAAATGGCGGCTCCCTGTGACAGCCTCGAGCTGACTCGCGAAATTGAGTCAGTTTGCCGCTTTAAGCAGCCGGAGGGTCAAGGTCGATTTTGGGTCAATGACTCGGTGGTTGGAGGTAAATTTGGGAAATTTTGAGGGAAAAAAGGGAAATTTTGAGTCAAAATGAGCAGATTTTGAGGGAAAAAGGGAAATTTTGAGGGAAAAAAGGGAAATTTTGAGGAAAATCCAAGATGGCGGCCGAGGCACCGAGCACCGACGCCCCGCGCCCCCAAAGTGCACCTACCAAACCCTACTACTGCTGAGATATAAAATTAATATCTACACTTTAATAATCAATATTGGAAAAGTACAAAACTGCAATTCTTGATAATTATATTTGGCAACTTTATAAGCAAACATTTACTCATAATGATGTATTTGTAATTTCTGATGTCTTGCGCCGCATTTGAAAGTACGACATTTCGACGTCAGAGATTGTTCTTCAGATATACGTTACTAGAGAAAAATGTTTGCTCAGAAAGTTGTAAAAATTATTTTCTGGAATTGTTGTTTTTGATTTTCGCAAATTGGTTTCGAAAATTATGCAATTCTTAATTGAGGCTTTTAGTGCTGAATGATTACCACGCACTCTTAATGCGTTTCGTAAGTGTAAATAGTGATCTATATCGCAATATTTAATAAAGTAATGGCTGGAGGTTACAGAGAAGTAAGTGTGAATGTATGTTGCAGGGTGCAACATGGCCAGCCTTGCACATGTTTGCTGCTAGCTGGTTCCCGCCTTTCCAGAGAAGCAGTTTCGTCTCATGCTACTCCGGTACAACACTCCTCTTATCGGCATGCACACTTCGAAACATTAGTCAGCTGTCGTAACACAGTCCATGCAATTAAATATCATAAATCCAAAAAAAATTCAATGGACATTCAAATCATAGTTACTTTCATTACGAAGGTAAGTCATGCTCTTTGCAAAGTAAGGGGTGTTACGTTTTAGAAAAGTCTAACTTCATCCAGATTTGAATATTATTTTCTGTCTGCTGTACGTAGAGAATTATCTAATGTTGTTCTGTTTGCAGCCTAATAGGATATGTAGATGAAAAGTATTTTATGTGTCAGTATAATATGTTAAAACATTTTTGAAAGATGAACTTTTCGTGGTCGAATTTGAGTTGTTAGTGAGACAAAAAATATTTTCGTTAAGAGATTTTCTCACAACGGTAACAATAAGCAAATGGTTATACAATGGCGTTGAATGTAAAACTTCTTAGAGTAGACAGTTCCGGTGTTTGGTAAGGCGAGATCACTGGATTCGCAATGGTTCCTACTTTATTTAACAAACAATGAACTTACGCGGAAATGCCTTCACTGAATTATTGAAGGTCCAGTTGTATCTGCTTTTCTGAACCTGAACGCTAAAATTATTAAAATGAGGCTTGTTTTATAGTGCAAAATAATATGTTGGAGTACCACACCAGCGTGATTGGAGTTTTCTGTATGAGACTACGAAACTTCGTTTTCCGTGACGTCGGTTGTTGGCAGCAGCACAGTGTGTCAATACCAAGTATACTCTAGATTAAAGAAGGTAATTTCTTCATACCTGGTAAAGAGAAGACTATCTAAACCGTAGTGAACTCAAACATGAATTATGCGATTACCTGGGCGCAAGTACGCTCCTGAAAAAGTTTTGATTTTGCCTTACACTTTAATCTTTCCTGATTAGTTATGATGTTCTACCTTGCATCAGTTAGAGCTGAGTGAGTGAGAGAATTTGGTCAGCGCTTAACATTGAGTTCTTCAGCGAGGTGAAGGGTGAAATGAGGTGAGTATGGAGCGGTGCCGGGATGAAAGGGCGGGGGAAACGGGAGATCCTCGAGAAAACCCGTCGACCAACGTCATCGTCCGGCACGATTCACACATGCGAAAATCAGGGGGATCTAACCCGGATCGCCTTGGTGGGAGGCGAGAGCTCTGACTCCTCGACCACCGTGGCCCCTTTAGTTAGAATTTCTGAACAAATTATAATGAAAAATCTTTTACGTACACTTCAGGATCTAATGATGAGTTATGCAAGAACTGCCAAGTGCGCACCCAACATTGATAGAAACAATTATGGCTAGTTAATCTTGTTGCTACTTTTCAGCAGCCTGCAACTTCATTAGGTAAATCTCTCACTTTAGTTTCAAGGCGTCAGTACTGATAGTATCTTAACTCTATGTCATTAGGCCGTCAGCGATACGCACATAAACAGTACATAGTCTATTCAAATCTCAGTACAATAAGTTAGGTGCTCAGGGGGACGTGTAATTAGACGTTACTTAACATAGCACGAACTGAATTCAGCGACGGACAACAATTAAGAACCCCGAGAAAACCAGATATGCTCCACATGCTAAATAAGGGCTTGATACCGGCAGGGATTGAATCCAATTAACTAATGTGAAAAGTTCAGTGCAGGTCATGCGATCACTACGCGAAATACTGACTGCAAAATGCAATTGTAATGCGATTGAGTTCTTGAATTTCAAACCCATTGCGTATTTCCAAGGATAATGTATCAGTACACGAATCCACACTGAATAGCCTATAGATCACAGCATGCGATTCTCGACATTCTGACACATGTTCTTCGACAGCCGGTTCCTTTTAAAAGAAACAAGTTACTAACCTGGAAGATAGTCCTTTGTATCATTAATATTACAAATACACGGTTCTCCACAGTCATGGCGTGTACTGGTAAGTTGGATGAATTTACATAATCTCTGTACTGATTTTTCCATTTAGCCGTCAGGGACACGTATATGAGGGCAGATTCCACTACACCAGTCGGAAGAGATTCCGGAAAACATGTGGCGTGTAAGCGATATTTTATATAAGGCCTCACATAACATATCGAGTTGCTTGAAGTTGTTTGACCGTGGTAAGAAAGGTATCGTACGTAATAATTGAACTATTGTTGCACATGAAAATGGTTCAGTTTGTAGTCAAAACATATTCATACCGCTTCAGTCATGAACATGGACATGGACAGACGGTGGAGATCCATCACGTTGAAACCTCATGTTTAAACGCAATTTCAGTGGTACGTCTTCCAGCAACTGTTCCAGTGGCTTGTGGAAAAAAAATGGTATTGTATCTGACAGTGAAATCTGGAAGAATGCAAGATGCAGTCAAATTTTCGTAGATCAGGCAAGTCGAAATATTTTCGTGAAACGTTAACCAGAAAAAAAAAGTTTTTGGTTTCGATGGTAAAAATACCCGTAGATTGAAAAAAAAAAAGCTAACAAAAATAGTTTATAAATTTATTCGTCGGCTGTATTGTAGTAACCACTATCTCCACGCCTGTAATACTTTGTTGCTTGGTTTAACTGCTAGTTGTTACACACACATTCTAAAAATCTTAACTCATGTTCCCGGGAGATAGCGTCTGTCACTCGCATCGTTGACCGCTAACCAGGTAGGAGTGAGGCAATTTTCCATAACGACTTAAGTCCCATGTGTTGATTTATTAGTTTTCCTTGCCTAGTTTTATTTGACGACTGAAAATTCCTCAAATATCACAATCGAAACATAGCTTTTTATCTTACCTTTTAGTAGACATAAAAACAGTGAACTAGAAACTCATAATTATGACTTTTTTTTATAAAAGTTGACAAAAACAATCATTGTCGTTATTTTTTATGCTAAAAATACATAGTGATAAGTTTCTAGTTCACCACTTATACGTCTACTAAGAATTAAGGTCAATACACATGCACAGTATTTAATAAGTTATAAATTTTTCTTTTAACAGAAAATTTTTGCATCATAGTACGATCAGTTCTGAAAACAACCATGAAACTGTATTACATCAGTTTTATTACATGGTTTAAAGAAATTGTAGTCTCATAAACAGCATAAATAGGAGACGAAGACTTTAAACTGAGGTAAAACATTCCGTGTTGGAATTAACTGGATTTTATATTATTTAAATCAATAATTGTAGCTCTCATTACCTCGGGGAAAACGTCTACTTTTGGAAAATATGACCAATAACTATAACGTAATTAGTTAAATATAATTTCAAATCATAACTAGACTTTGCGGATTCAGACACGTCAGGTAATGCTTACACAAAATGGCTAAAAATCCCTCAGACAATTTTTTAACTTAAAAGTACTGTTGTATGACATACTTATAAGATTCAATGGAAATACTGTTATAGCTCTAAAATTTAAAACTTTACGCGAGAGTTAAGACTCTACTATATCAACGATATGCAAGTACTCGTAAGGATACAAGGAAACGTGAATGGAGTATCAATAGAATACTGGGTTGGGAAAAAAAGCAGCACTCTGAGGAATCTTATATAGTGGTAACGTTCACAACACTTGTCTGTCCCACATTCGAAAACCGGTAGATAACCCACCGGTAATCGAACCCAGATTACTGTGATTAGACGCAAGTGGTCTGATCACTACATCATTAAAGTGTCTGATCATACTATCACTCATGCATTTTTTGTAATCTAGGGAAGCGTACTACTGTCATCTGTGTAGTACTAGTTGTGTTGTTTGTGTTGTCATCAGTTTAAGTCACTGTGTTCTTTTGTCTTGTCCTCGTTGTTCTCGTCCAATATAATCAATATAATCAACATTTTCACGCATCTTGTTTTGTTCTTGGCTGTTTAACAACATGTTAGGTACCATTTTCCATTATATACCGACAATATTCGTATTTGCCAATTATTTGTGCGATGTGTATTTTTTTTGCTAGCAGCAGATAATTATGGTCACACATTTAATATTTTTTAATATTATCATGTTTTATTATTTTGTGTGACTTAGGTTTCAGTGACTTAGCAATCCATTCGCAATGGTGTATTTGCAGAGTAAAGGTTCAATTTGCAACAATGCTCCACTGCATTTACTCATTGCAAACATTACCAGGATGTAATATTTAGGTAGCGTTGTCACATGTATTTTTTCTATGAATTACAAATCTGTTTGTAAAATCAGGTTCGAAAATTATAAGTCTGACGAGAATTTCTAGGATCTAAACAGCAATGTGAAAAATTGTATATGTTTGAAAGAGACATTTATGCTTTTACAATGTAATGTCTTCACTCTTACATCACTATTATACAACTGATAATGTTAAGTGTGATTGATGCTGTAATATTTGCAGTCAATAACTTTTTCAGTTGATCTTTACATAGAATTAGTAGTAATAATGTGCGTGTTGTTATTAAATGGTTTCGAATTATCTGTGAAGGTTGAATTGATTTGTTAGGAGGTGTGTGATTGCACTGCGAATAACGTTATGCAAATATTACTATACATTTATTCTAATTATTAAGTTTTTTGTTGGCGATGCGAGTTGAATGGCAGCAAAGCGGCGCGCAAGCTCTCGAGCGCCGCCAGTATGAGGGTTGTGTGAACATACTGACGGCGAGCGGTGTCCTGCCGACAGCTGTATGCATGGGCTACGCCCTGGCGGGTCTGACGGGCACGCCCCTGGTGCAGAGCGTAGGCCGTGACCCGATGTGCTACGTGCTGTGCGGACTGTCAACGGCCTGGTTCGTTGCATGGATGCTGCTGGTGTACGACAGTCCTGACGACCATCCCAACGTACCGGCCGTTAAGAAAGAGGAGCTGCAGTCTGCCATAGGAGTCAAGCTTGCCAGCAAGGGCAACGTGAGTCACACTCACAGCGACCTTAGCTTTACAGCTTGCACTTATTTAATTTGTTGTTGTAGTTTCTGATTTATTTTCATTTATGCGCCCATGATAAGGCGTAGACTATGACTTGTCAACAAAATAAAATGTAACATTATTTTATTACCTGCACATAAATAAACATCGTATGGGAGGGTTCCGGAGTGCAGGGTGTCGGACCAGAAGAACATAATTCGTTATCATTGCATCAATAACACTCGTAATTCTCATCAATGGTCCGACGAAAACCCACATGCCATTGTGGAGACACACTTTCAAGAATGCTTCTCTGTAAATGTGTGGTGTGATTTGTTAGACAATCAATGATTGGACCTGTTGTGTTACCGTATCTTCTTACAGGACCCCATATTATCTAGACTTTCTTGAAAATGAGCTTCCAGCATTAATGGAAGAGATCCTTTGGCTACAAGAATGTGTATGTTATTCCAGCATGACGGGGCTCCTGCACATGCTAATCGTCAGGTGACACATCATCTGAACCGAACATTCCCCGAAAGATGGATCCGTAGATATGGTCATGCTTCTTGGCAACCAAGGTCCCCTGACCTTACTTCTTTGGATTTTTGCCTGTGGTGATGGTTGAAAGGCGAAGTCTACAAAGAAAAAGTAAACACAAGAGCCGAGTTGATATTTCGGATTATAAATAGTGAAACCCTAAAAAAAGAACGCCAAGACGACCTCAGGAGAGCTACATGTTGTGTTGTCAAGAGAAGTCAAAAGCGCATTGAAGTTGGTGGTGGAATTTTTGAAAATCAACTTTGAACGAACCATTTTCTCTTTGTTTGGGTTACGTACGTACTATCGCTGTACTTGATCAAATTTGGACACATGTTATATTAAAATTTTTTTATTGAAATTCGTCTATGCTATCACCTCCTCAAATATTTACTATTCCTCTTGAAACAGCCTGTATACGAGGAAAGTAATTTTTTGTAATATCCCAAATTAACACTCCTCCCCCCCCCCCACTTATCCATCTCTATTATTGTTCTCCTGCGAGTTTATACATGTAGATTGCCTCTGATTGGAATAGTAAAACCATTTAAATGTGTATCCATGGCAGCTGAGACCAACCTAGGCTAGATAGTTACGGGCAGATTATCTGGAGGAAAGAGATCCAACCCAGACAACATACATATAATCTCAATGCTGACCTTTAAGGGTGTTCAAGTGGGAACAAATTATAATTTTATATTTGCGTGAAACAGTGTTAGTTTGGAATTGTTACTTGGGAGTACATTTTCCTCTTACAAAAAAAATTTAGCTCAGCCAGTTTTCCCATTATGGAATTTCAAAGTCAAAATTTGCATGTTTTTAATTCATACACCCCCCGAAAACCAATCAACACAATGAAACTAAATAATTCACAGTAAAAGTACATGTCACTAACTAGAGCTTTATGTATATAAGAACCCATTCAAACAATTGTTTGCATTTTTAAAAACTTTCTGAAATTTGGGAATTGTTTTGCTACTTTACAAGATTTTTTTTTAATTCAAAAATATTTTGTATTGGCTTTTTATATACTTAAAGCCCTAGTCAATGACACGTACGTTTACTGCGAGTTATTTAGTTTCATTATGTTGATTGGTTTTCGGAGGTGTATGAATTTAAAACATGCGAATTTTTACTTTGAAATGCCATAATGGGAAAACTGGCTGAGCTAATTTTTTTTGTAAGAGTTAAATGTACTTTTAAATGACGTCTACAAAATAACACTGTTTCATACAAATATAAAGTTATAATTTTTCCCCACTTTAACACCCTTAACTCTGCAGCAACAGAATTATTGAAATTAGATTTTCTTGGAATTAAGAGATCCCATATAAAAATAATCAAATGAAACACAGAAGTTGCTGCCATGGATCAAAATAACAATATTATCATTAACTGAGGACGGTCGCTTCGAGATTTCAAGGAACGAAGTCTTGAAGAAAATTTTGATCATTTTGATACTGCCATGAGAATATGCGAGTCTTCAATAATAAGACTATGAGAACATATTAGACGAATATAAAGTGTTTGCTAATAATCGTGCAAGGGAAATCAACACTCATAAAACAAGAAAATTATCATCATGTGCTGGAAAGGACAATATCCAACTGTTATTCCCTTTGCGAGGCTCCCCTGCTACATTTTTGTGAAGCCTTGATAGTTGAAAAGGCCATGGTTTTTAATGTTCAAACATGATGATGGTCTTTGTGAACTCTCAATTGTGAGAGGTGCCAAGCAGTTTAAATTTGAAATAGGGAGATTGACCTAAATCTAAAGTCAAGGTGAACAATGCTACATTCGGAATGAGAGAAGGAAATTTACTATAACCTTAGTGCATCGACCAAGAAAAAAATTAACAATATCTAAAGCTGTTCTCAAAACTGTCGCAGAATGGGAGATTCATCACATGCAAATTGTAATTTCTCAGGGATGCATGCAAACATGGTAGCTGTACAGAAGATAAACTCTTCCTTGAGGAAATAGAACTGGCAGAGATATGTTACATTTATACTATCAAACAGAAGTAATACAATCAATGGAAGATGTGAGTGGAAAATTTATGAAGTCTCTCAGTACTGTTTGAATTCGGATAGTCTGATGAGATAGAAATCCCAGATATTCCAAAGAGAAGATGATCAGTGTTATAAATATTCAGTAATTTTGGCATCCAAACACAAACTTGTTGGTATAGTGATACGAGAACAACACTGGGTTATAAGGGGTATAAACAATCTCAACAGAATGGTATCAAAGTAAGTTAATCTATGAATCAGTAAAATCACTACCAATTCTACCACCATTCTTGTGATCAATTTTCAATATACATCAGCACCTTAAGTTTGTTGAGTAGGCACAGCTTGATCATAGCATTTGTAAGGAGGAGTGAAGGCATGGATCAATGTTTACACCTGCATTGTCTATTGGACCATGTATTTGAAGCTAGTGCTGAGGTTATTCACAATCGCATTCTTTCATTACCTGTAGAGGTTCATCGTACGACGACGAAGAGACAGAGTGGGAAAAAGATTTTATATATGATAAAGAAATTGTTGAGGATAAGATCAGGAAGAGTGTCATTGATAAAGTCAGATTTCTCGAATATCCTACGTGAAGTAGAATCCGTGATCAATTATAGACCTCTCATGATTTTGTCTGAAGATATCGTGGACTTAATTCCTACCATATCCATACAAGACAATCTACCAATCGGTGTGCCAGATATTGATACTCTAGGAAAGACACCCCTCTGCAATCAGGTGAGGTTCCTACCACAAATGCGAGATAATTTGAGAAGATTTCAGAATGAGTACTTCGGTATTCTGGTGCAGAAGAAACATGCAACAAACAATCTGAAGACACTGAAAACGGAAAAATAGTGCTAACATATAAAGACAATAAAAAACACTCGAATGACAAGTAGGTAAAATCATCAAGATGTATCCAGGGATGGACAGGCATGTAAAAGTTGTGAGAGTGAAGACATACATTATAAAGATGACGGGACCTACGTAAAGTATCTAACCATCAAAGGTGTCCTCTTCACAAGAATTTTAATTAGTGACTGAATGAATTGTGGCATATCTGAAGGAGATGACCTCACAAAAGAATGGGGGCAGAACATTCCATTTGAGGTGAAGGCGAGAAGTGGACACACTGTGAGATTGCCCATAAAATATGAATCATGAATGTGGTATAGAAGTTACTACCAACATATGTTACAGCAATGTTACTGATTTGTTGACATAAAATAATCAAAATATGGGACGATGATGGATCATAGAAAATTTATTTAAATTTGTTTATATTTTTAGCTCTCGTGAGATACATGCATTGAGAAAACAATAAGAACAATGCAATGGACGATAGGGTTGCAATCAAACGCAGTTTTAGTTGATAAGTTCTTTCTTTTAAGAAATCATGTAAGTTGTGAGCCATGTAAAGAGATCGACCTGTTAAGCATGTCACCTACCACGCGCTTCAAATGTATCGCAGTGTGTTCGTAAATACTTTTATTTTATCAAACTAATCCACAAGAGCCCATTGTGCTAATGTACGAAAAGAAAAAATCACTTTGGACAAGGATGAAATGTCATTTTTAAAACACTATACTCATCAAACACACTGTTTCGAAGTCCTCCAATAATGACGAAAATCTCCTTTCAGACTGCCGTACTTCAAAATATATGTACCAGATGTTTGTGAAACTCGGAGAGAAATGTGTACTTAACTTTACTACAGACTTTCCACCAACAAAATTATATGGTTTTTAGTTTAAAGTCTCATAATAAAAATGGACTGGCGGGAATGGTGTACGTTAGTTCAGTGCTTGACTCAATGTGGCGATGTGGGATTTGACGCAAGTTTCAAGGTCACTCTTATAGCTCTGTCACTTCTTAGCCTTTAACACGCAGGTAAGCGGCGATCTTTTTAAGGTAGATTTCAGACGCAATGTAACAGAATAATTATGTAGTGTACTTAAAATGCAGAAAATGATCTTACGATACGCGAGCGAACTACCTTCTTGGGCATTCGTGATGCTAGGTGTTAAGTATAAGGTACATTAGCGCCACATTGGTGGCCAAAAGTAGGAACGGCTTTTAATATCTTAGTACAATATAAACAGCCTCAGTTAGCCCATTCTGATGCCACTGTGATACGTTATTAGCCATGTTCACTATTGTACTCTAATGTACTTACGATGATGCGTACCTGTTATATATATTTTCTTAGCTATCTTAACTGTTGCCTACGACTCGTTTGCGTGTTTTGCAAGTTAATGCTTCTCTGAATCCTGCGAAAATTAAGTCCAAGTACTCCATATTATCGTAAGTAATTTGTAGATATATATGATTGTATTAACATATTTTTAAAAACTACATTTTTCAAGGAAAAATTAATAAATAAATGTAAAGAAAAGTATTTAACAAATTTTTTTCGTAAGAACTTCTCGGCACTTCAAATGCCACATAATTAATAGTATAACACTGATTAAAATCTTAAATAGATAAATTACAAAACAAATACTTATTTTTCTTAATTTTTTGAAAAAAAAAAAAAAAAAAGTAGACTGTTCTAAATAGCACAAAATGAATTTAAGAGTCATTAAAGAGCATTTTAGAAAGAAATTTCACTAAACATTTTGGATAATTATCGAGAACACATAAAATGGTATCTCGTGTGGTCTGTGAAAATGCTTCAGTAATGTTCTCCTGCAGATGGTCAAGTGATCACAGTCATATTCTCTACTTACACTAAGGATTTCAAGTTACCCCATAAATATTAGTCCAAAGGTGTTGGGTTTGACTTTGTGCTGACCATTCCACCTCATCTTGACGTCCCAGTCAATGTTCAGGAAATCACACAACAAGCCCGGTCCTAACTGTCTAGCTGTAATGGGTAGAATCGTCGTCTAGTTGGAACAATGCAGGAAAATCTCCCATTTCGTTAATAACAGTGGGTACGTAATGCTTATTCACGAAGCATGCCCAGGTACGTAACACCTGTCACTGTGGTCTGGAAGAAGAAAGGGCCAATGATACGATCCTTCCAAAGTCCACACCACAAAATTACTTGCTCGGTTCTTTTCCCTTTTGTTCGGGCCATACACAGTGCATTTATGTAAGACAAGTAACCCATGTTTTCCTTACTAGCATCACAAGGGACATAAAAAACTGCTTTGTCACTGAACAAATTGGTGCTTGAAAATACAGTATCCCCATCACATTTATTCAGGGCTCACTAACAGAACTGAAGTCGACGATCTGCAACAACCTCACTTCACTTTTGCAGAGATTGGAGTCTGTACCGATGCCATTTTTCTGCCATTAAATTCCTGTGAATGTTTATTTTGGGGATAATAGTTTCTGAGACCATTAGGCGCAGTGATTTGGTTGGACGTCTTGCAGACTTGAGCAAGAATTGCGAGTGATGTTGGTCTGCATTACGTCTTTGGGTACCAGTACGTGGTTTATCTAAGATGTATCTCATTCCTTAAAATTTTCCACCATTTCATAAACACACACGAATGTGATGTGCGACCGTTCGTGGTGCAATCTGTAGAATTCAACATCCACTTCTCTCGAACCTAGTTCCCCGCAAAGCCAAATAACCGAGATACATTCTTTTTTGCTCAAACTCATCGTTTATTGGTCAGTCAGTAACTAGAACATACATAAAAACATTGTGTTTTTCCTATGTTTCCTGACATATAGGGCAACATTCAGTAATATATTAAGATAAACGATATGAAATTTAAAATAATTTTCTTGCGGAGATTACAAAATCAAAATGACTATAAACCAACTTTGTCGTAAAAAGGAAAAATTTCATTACAAACATCTTTCCACTTTAGGCACTACTGATAGGTTAAACCAGTAACGCAAATATCTTATGTATTTTGAGAAAAGCTTACATTTTCATTTCTTCTTTTGTTAAGCAGAATGTTGTGACATAAAACATGTTCTGTAGTAGGCATTATGAAAGTCACAGATGTCTCATGAATGAAATTGCAGCTAACAGTTTTGTTGTGAAAACATGTAACTTGAAATGGTCATCCACTGCAACCACTATACGAGGCACCATGTGTAGTTACATTATTGTCGTCTTTTCTATGCGCACATTCCTTGTAAACCAGTTCGCAATATAAAACATAATATTAAGTATAGATAATTGGAGGTTCACACATGTATTTTAAAACTGTTTGATTCAGATTTGCGCCAAACAAGTCGTGCGCATAATAGCTGTTGACATACATAGAACGTAAAAGTGGCAGTTTTATGTAATATACTATGTTTACACATAAAAACCAGCCAATCGCAGCAATAACATATCTTAAAATAGTGCTATTTTGGTTTGACCCTTAAAATATAAACGAGAATACAACAAAGATAAACACAGAAAATTTTAATATTAATGACTAGGTTGCGAAATCGTAAAACAGGTTTTAAACCACTGAGATGATTTTGCCTAGTTTTTACGTATCATGATTGCAAACCACACACAATACAGGTACTTACCCGTCTAGAGACACACATACATAATAGTTGAAGACGCAATAGATTACGGGAACTACCATATTTTCATGAGCAGGTCTAATAATCGAGTCGTCAGAGGTGCTCCGCTTCTCGGCACGGCCTTCATCGTACACAAGTGGACACTCAACTCTATTAGAGCTGTCACTCCCATAAACAGGCTAATGGCAATGTGCTTAGAGTGAACGAACAAGAAATACTCTATGATTAACATACATTCTCCCATGAATAACAGAAAAGAACCTAAAATCGACAGACAAATTGATTGCAAAGGTTCCCAAAGATTATATCCTAATTTTACTAAGTGATTTTAATGCGCAAATCGGAAGAGAAAATATTCACCAGAATACTTTGGGAAAACTTTCCACATAAATTCACCAACAAAAATTGCACAAGACTCGTCGAATTGTGTCAACGGGTAAATATGAATATTATATCAACATTTTTCAAAAATACCCCTGAAAACTGAAGACATGAAAGTCACCGATACAGCAAATGGAAGAATTTCAACGCTGCGATCACCTACACAATGCAGAAAGGGATTCATGACATCCAAGTCCACAGAGGTGAAAACATCTAACACGAATCAAAATCAAATTAACCCCGAAGAAAACGTATAAGATACACAAATACAGAAGTATGATACAAAAAATATCACATAATCCAATGTAAAAAAGCAAAGAAAAATGCGCTGCAGAAAGACACAAAAATGGTTTCGAAATTTAAACAATAATAAATCCCCAGACAGCCTTTAATGCATTAATAAAATCCGAAAACAAGTTGCAGAAATGATGAGACAAATCAAGAAAAATTAGCTGAAGAAACAACTAGATTTCGTACGAAAAATTTCCGTAACTGCAACACATGAAACTTTTACAAAGCCTTTGCAGGAAAAATATGTGGGTACATATCTCAGAACTTATGATTCAGAAAAATGGAAAACTAGCACTTACTACTAGAGAGAATTGTGAAAAACTGGCATGGAACTTCTCTAATTTCCTCAAATGCCCCAAACCCAACACAATGATCCCAAAATAAGATTGTATCTATACTCACCCAAAGGCAACCCACGCCAACAAAAGATGAGATCTACAAATATATACTTAAACAGAAAAACAACAGAGCATTCGGTGAAATGGTATCGTTGGTACCGAAGAACCTCTAACCAACCCACTACAGAAACTCTCACAAATGATCACAAACTTTGGTAAGCAGAGAGAGTACACTAAGACTGGGGGCAGATGTGAACAAGTACAGAGGACTCTCCGTACTACAATTCCCCTACAAAATTCTCGCTGCGTGCATACTCCAAAGAACACAAAAACAAATAGAATGTAAAATTGGAGAGTACGAGGCTAGGCTCCACCCTAGTCGTTGATATGCAGCACAAATCAATCCTTAAGCTAAAAACAATACTGAAGATAAAAGTCATCAGGAACACTCCATTCATTTGCACCGTCGTAAACTTCACGATGGTAAACGATTCTATCGACCGACATTCTCTGTTCAACATTATAGAAGAACCAGAACTTGACCCCAAAAAAACTACTGATCAAGCAGATGCTGACACAAGATCTAAAGTGAAATTCTTTGGCGAACTTTTTGAACCCTTCCTGATCAATACCAGGGTACAAGGCGATGGAATATCCACACTGCTGTTTAACTAACTTAGGCAAATAAACGCGACAATGAGAAAAGGAACTGAAAAACCAAGTACACTAGAAACCAATACGACTCGGACGAGTGAAAGCCAACATAGATTTCATGGTTAGCAATCGCAGGTGACCTTGCCACATTTGTAGATAATGAAACATCATCTTATACAAATTGAATTCCTCAAGGAATGTGCAGAACAAGTTGGCCTGCAAATTTCTTTCAAAAAGGTTGAATTTTTCAGCTTATCCGGCCACATATGAGACATTCAGTTGTGACCCTAAGATAATATTTTATTGTACAAGCTTATAAATTTTTAAATATTCTGCCCCAATATTCACAAAATTAAAAAATGACAGAAAACCTCTTCCTGAAAATAAAACATGGAGATAAATAGAAGACCTAAAATGGGTATGTATGTGCATAACGTTCTATGAAGGGTATTCATAAGCAGAGTCACTAATAAATCCTGGACAGTTTTCGAATAAACTTATAATGGCCAAATTTCTGCACGCCATTCAAGCAGCATGGGCAGACAACTGAAATAGTAGCAGTTGCTCTGAAACCACTTGCCCTAAAGTCGTTTCCTCAAAAGTAATTTTATTTAAAGTGATTTGCTCTAAGGGCAATTGACCGGGTAATTCGCCTCAAAGTCAGTAGCACTAATGTAAGTAGCTCTAAATTCAGTAGCCCTGAAGTTACTAGCCCTAGAATAATTTGAGTGCTAGTGGCTCATGTGCTAGTGATTATAAGGCTAGTGACGAGCCACTCAGTGTACGTGAGGTGGTTGTACGTGTGACATGTTTGCTCGCAGACGCCGCGACTACCATGGAGACACCTCTTGTCGTCGGCGCCTGTGTGGGCGTGTGCAGTAGCCTGCCTCGGCAACCAGTGGGGGCAGATGACGCTGCAACTCGCCGTCACCAAGTACCTCAAGCTCGTCTACGGCTTCTCCCTCACATACGTGAGTCTCTGTGGCACTGTCATTTTCTCTCGTACTCATGCAGTTTCACTGAGGAGAAGTACCACACTACAAAATAACACTAAACCACTGTATGTAGCGCATGTACTGTAGCTTTAACGCTGTTCTGCAGAAAAAATGCATTATTTTACGTTTAGACGAAACAATGATTAAGTAATAGACATTACCTTCTCGTGATGTTTAGACCAAACGATGATTAAGTAATAGACATTACCTTCTCATGATGTTTTTAAACCTGAACAAATACTATTGTCAAAAGTTATCACATAATGACATGCATAATTACAGATCAAATAAAAGCTACAAGCGGATTCCTGATTTTTTATTTTCGAGTCATTTGCCATCTTTACAATTTTGACAAATTAAAAGAAAAGTGTTTATGACATTCTTTTTGGTGTTGTTAGGACCGGGTACTCTCGGTACTGCCTCATATCGGCCATTTCATGGCGGCGTTACTTTTCGGCCGAGTGGTGGACCACGTTATAGCGCAGAGAATCGTCTCCACCACAACTGCCAGGAAGCTGTTCGTCTACATTTGTGAGTACAGTTGCTTCATTTCTGGTGTTGGGAAGGGATGTTATGACATTTAGTAAATAGAAGGTCACCAGTCGACAAGTTATCCAGCAAAAAGTTTAATGACTATGCCCAAAAAGGCAAAAAGTATAACTGTAGAAAATTTAGAAGGGAAGGTTAGTTATGGTAACCGATTCATAGCCCGAGCAGTTTAGAGAGGAATTTCAAGGTATGTGCCACTGGCTCTTAGTGTAACCAGGGGGTCCGGGGCTGAATGCCCCTTATGCTACATTTTTAGACCCCCATGGTGGAATAGTATGTTCTTGAAATAATATTGCAAAACAAATTACATCTTGTGTTCAATTTAGAAAAATTGTTGACTGACATTTCAGCAAACATATTATAGAGCACACAATATAGCAAGTCAGAATTTACTGAAGTTATATAAAACAGAATACATGGAGCTAACTCCAGCATGTCTTGCACCCACTCCCCGCAATCTACTAATTAGAAAATTCAGAATCATAAAAACAATAGGTCAAAAAGTGACAGTCAAGTTGTGAAGATAGATTTTTGGCCGAATGCGCTGCTTGGCCGGTACCACTTGCTGGCGGTGAAATTATATTGTTTGTTCATTGTAATGTGAGCATTTCGAAGACCATCCGGTCAAGGAGAGAAATAAAGACAATATTTTTTTATTGTGGCGACTCATGATTATTTTAGAATACGCTAAAATAAATACACTACGTTTATTAATTACATTTCTGTGTTTGCAGTAACGGTTGGATGAAAGGAAAAACATATTTAGGATTTTAAAGTACTAAAATTACCGCGAATATACAATAAGCTAGTAAGAAATGACTCGTGAATAAAGAGTAGGTTACACGAGGAGGAACTAGTGTGTAACAGGATTACCAGACGTACCAAAACCTTTCTTTTATATGCTATAGGAATTTTATATCCTAGCTTTGAAAATACATGCGGCGTAACATACATTTGTATGACATGACAATTTTTGCCACTCCTTGTATCATGATGTAGAAGAACCAATTGGAAGCTGGCGTAAAATGGTAGCTTCCTGTTGAATTCTCGAAATTGCTGTCAGCGCCTTCAAAGCAATGGAGACGTTTTAACATCGTGATAATGGAAATACGAATAAAAACAATTCAGTCAATTTGTAATTAAGCTGCTAGAGGCGTTAGGTTGAATGCTGGAAATGTTTCATATTTGAGCAACAGCCACTGTTTCGATTGCAGTGAAACTTTCCGTGAAACTTAATACTCAAAGTAGTATTTTAGTAGTAATTTTGACGGTAAATTATCAGAAATTTCAAAGCATTAAATAAATAAATATATGGTAAAACTTTGTCTATAGAATTCTCTTAATTTTTAAATTAATTTGTTGATCTGAATTATATTAGGTAGGTATATTGGAATAATACTTTCGTTTTGTGTTTAGTGTTTGTATTTTCATGAAATTCAGCCAGTGTGTTAGGAGTTGTATGTCATGTTTTGATTACACATACAGATTAATACATTAAGTACTGAATATGATATTGGTTCATAAAAGGGATAAAATAAATCAGGCAGAAAGGGGAGCAATTCAACAGGGTTGGTAGACGTTGCTAGTGTCCAGACGCGAACTTCTATGACTGAGAGTTGTTTTGTTCGTCATGATAAGAATGTTGTGTCAAATGTCGAACAACGATAATATAGGAAAGTCAATAAGGAAAGCGGGCGAGAGTTCTATGACTGCAACTCTCTCTGATATGACTGCTGTTTCTTCTGCAATAACACATTGCAATTTGAACAGTTTTGGATTTGCTTGCAGGTTATAAATTGAAACATAATCGCTTACTAGTAGATACTTGCTCTTTTGGGGAGTAATATAATATGTTAAGCTTTGAAGTACAGTATTTAACCATGTACCACACAATCCCGTGTAAGATCCGCACCTCACATTTTATACTCTCCCTCAAAGGAATTTTTTTTTATAATATGGTTGCAGTATTTTTTTCGAAAACTTTAGTAAATAAAGTAAAATCTTATACTAAATTTAATGTGTAGATTTTTTAAGAGTTGTTGGACCTTGGTTACGTTTTAGGTTTTTTACGTTTGAGGCACGGTAACGGAAAAGGCGATAGGTCGAAAATAACACATCCTCAAACACCTAATCGCCTCTAGGCACAAAGTCCCTCAGTTCTCGCAGTCCTCTACACAGCCGCAGTCATTGTATAGTTGGTTGTGTGGTGTGTCGCAGCGCACTTCCTGCCGGCCGCCTTCCTCTTCGTTGTTGGCTACAGTGCGTGTGATCCCTCAGCTCCTGCCGCCCTCTACACTGCTGCAGTCATCGTCACAGGAGCCACCCCGGCTGGCTCCTACTCCAGCGCCCTAGACATTGCGCCCAACTACGCAGGTTACCCAGTTTAAGGTTCATACTACTACAGGTTAAAATGTTCCGTGTTACTAGTTTGGCAAGATGCTATTTCCGGCGCTATTTGCATTGGTGTCAGCGAGGAAAAAATATATGCTGGCATTGTTCAATTTTACACATGAATATCTATCCTAAGGAGCGCCAGCATAAACTTAACCCCTTAATGACACCATCGCCAATAGTTGTCGAAAATATTCCTTGCTAAACTTGTCGCGAGGAACTATCTGGAATAAATTATAAATTTTATTATGCATTCCTAACAAGTACCTTGCCCTTGATGGCTTTGCACGATTTGCTTGTAGGCATGGAGATTTAATTAGGCAACATATATTAAAAGTTGTTTTTCTTACGTGCTAGATTATTAAGATAACTTGCACATTACATCACTAGACCGAAAGGGACAGCACAGGGGTAAAATTTTAGAATAATATTCGAGAGGATCTAGGATCGATTTGAGGCCGGAACCATCCTAAAAGCGATTGTACGTGCTCCTTCTTCTTAAATAACTTAATTAAATGATGATGTGTTCCTCAAAACAAACCGTAGCTGCTATCTTTCATGTTACAGTTTTCATGAGCTATAGGTTTAATTTATAACGCTTATAGCACCTAAAACGTGGCGGATTTAACAACATACCATATATAGTCCACAGTTCTATATGTGCGCTTTATCCTTAGGTACTTGTTAATTGGCTGCTGCTCCAGTGTGTGGTATTGTAATAGTCATTTAGTAATCTCATGCATGTTTTCTGTTGGTTCAGAGACGCCTAGAACAAGTTTAATATACTGTAAGCCAGTCGCGAAAGTAATGTACATGAACACGACTTTGAATTCTAATTTTTATTCAGATACGTTAAGGAAATTTCCTGATCTCCACTAATGAGATCGCTGTCGACGAGACGTTATATCGTACAACCTTCCTACCTACTTCTAAACTTCAGCTCATTCAACTTCAATACAATAAGTGGAATGTTATCTTGATTCATTTTGTTAGTTAGCTTTAACTACACTTACAAATCTAGCGACACAGGTCTCTTCACATAATTTATTGGAATGCTGGAGGACGGCAAGGAGTGACTCAGCAATTCCTTCTGTTCAGCATCTGCAAATATTGACAGATTATTTGTTTGATAATGGGATGTCCGTTATTGGTATACGAATTTCAGTAAGCAATATTAAATCAATATACGCTGTAGTGAACTGATAAACAAGAGAGCGTTTTCTTATTGCATTAATTATTTTCGTTTAAATTAATTTTAATTTGTGTGAAGTAATATACTGGCTGAACGTTTCCATACCGCATTGATCATTGTGTAAAGAAAAAAACTGTCAGCAGTTTTAATGCAGAATGATGTATGCGAGACTTGCTGATCCGGATGGCTGGCATATGAATGAATAAACGTAACTAAACTTATGTAAAAAAATACTGTAAGTAGAATCCAGGCTTCTGCTATAATGAAGTGTGTAGTAAGGTATAGGCTCGTGTACCAGCAGCTGTCGATGCTTACAGGTACAGTGTTCGGACTGAGCCAGACTCTGGGAGCAGCAGGGTCTCTCATAGCCAGCTACGTCATCACAGAGGGCCTCCATGGATCGGTAAGTACATCCGCAACAGTACACTATTATGTTCTGCATTGACTTCCCAAACGCTATCTTCAAAGCTCAATTATAATTAGTGAGGTCGTTGAGTAATGCTAGTGTATGGTTTGGTGCTAGTGTTTCCAGGTGGTCTCAATGCAGTAAACGAAATTATGTCGTAGGCCTCTAAAATAATGTGGAGTCGTGTAAGTTACGAAATTGTGAGGAACTGCAACAAGTAACTTTTGTAAGTCTTATTGAATGTTATTTCAGGTAGATATGAGTTTAATTATTATAGAAAATTCTTTGTACGCGATAGCATTACGTATATGACGTCAATAAGTGGACTACAAGAAATAATAAATGCAATTATGAAACAGTGATGCAATGAAAAGACGTTGAAAACGGAAGTTCTCCGGGAATACTTCACTATAATTATTAATGGTTGATAAGTTACCTAAAACTGAAAACTACTGGGTTACCTTTTACTAGTGACCGGATCGTCGTGGTGGGAGGCGAGCTGTCGGACTAATTAATCACCAAGTCTACTTTAAGAAACCTGCCAAAAATTTAGTATCATTAGTCATATGGCTAAGACTATACCCCTCAAGTGCTGACAGCTGTGTTTCCAGTGAATTGTCGATCGATTCTTTTCTATTTATGTTAACGGTTTCCCCAGATTCGTTGAGCTAAGTAGCGAAGTAGTATAATGTCACCTATTATATTTCAAGTGTACTCTAATTTAAAAATGTCTAAGAAATTCCATTAAAAAAAAAAATATTTCGTAGGATATTCTAAACCTTACAAGTAATAAGCTGACGACTCTGTTGACGGTTCTAAGACAATGAATTAAAATAAATAATAATTTAATTTGAAAAGAAAGTTAAGAGCATGCTGAAAACGCTAGTCTGTTACAGAATATTTGAAAACGCGGAGAAATTTCAGCTTCTCTTTGCCAACAACATTTTATTTTAATTGCTATATGATAAGACAAATTCTACTTCTCACAGCCGAAACTATGATACAACACATTTCTATTATCTACACGACGTGAGGTGAGTGAGTGAGAGATTTTGGTCAGCGCTTAACAATGAGGTCTTCAGCACTGGTGAGGGGTGACATGAGTTGAATGCGGAGCAGCGCCGATATGGAGGGACGGGGTAACGGGAGATCCCCGAGAAAACCCGCTGACCAACGGCATATTCCGGCACAAGTCCCACATGCTAAACTCCGGGGACCGAACCCGCCAGGAATCGAACACGGATCGTTTTGTTGGGAGGCGAATGATCAAACCATTCGGCCACCGCTGCCCCTGCGTAACGTTGATCAGGAACCAGAGGAATGTACTAAAAGAATGCTTTAATCCGTGCTCTTTGCTGGTCTTCACACCAAGAGAAATTATAGCTGTGATAAACTATCTGTCCGTGAAAGTTACCTGCATTGAATTAGGATTTGGTGTTAGGTACGTATCTCGGACGACTTTAGCACGTAACTTGCGTTATACAATCGACAAAAATACGTGGAGTATAAATCGGCAGTAATCAAATCCCCTACCCACCCTCAAAAGTAAAGTAAAAAAAAAACTTAGATAACTAGTTTTGCCAATTTTGTATTCATAATTTTTCCGGAGTGATTCGTCTTTGGCGAACCGTTTCTGACGCCAAACGTTACACCTTTTATTTTTGTGGAAGAGTTAGAACCTTTGATTCCGACACCGGCAAAATATGAAATATAGAATAGCTCCAGCGAATATAAACTATAGTATAGCTTTTTAATGGTTTTTCTATATTGAACGGCGAAATTCAGTTGTTTGCAATAACAAGAAGTTACAAGCATAAATAATAAGCGTCGTTTTCTCAAAGTGGGTGCGCTTATCCTCCTCTCCCGCGAAAGTTGTACATTTCGAAAAATTACGTAAACTATTTACTTAGTTTGTCGTGATTTAACCTTATAGACGTATACAATTAAAAATTGTTTGGATTTAAGTTTATCTGACGAACTATCAGAGTTAAAAAATTGGTTTGATTCTGTCACACTATTCACGAGAAACTACACAACGTCACAAAACTTTAAATTGCTTTCATTTCGAAAATAATCACATGGAGTGAACAAAATAATTCATATCAGGTGTATTAAGTTTGATGAAATTCGGTTCTCGGATTTAAATTCAAAGGCTGGATAGGCACATACATACGCGGATAGACACAGTAGTAGGAATTTAATATTATAAAACAATTTTTTTCTTTGAAAAGACCGCTAACAACGTTAGTGTTAATTTTCGGACCACACTCGCTTAAGCCACGGAGTGTACCATGAACGACTATGTAATAAAACGGGTAGTGTATGACCAGTTACATGAAGGTAAGTAGACTTTACATCTCGTTGACAATGAGGTCATTAGCAACTTGACACACAACTTGACACGACGACAACAACTAGGCGAAGAATCAATAATGACCTCTTCTGCTACGGAACCGTCTCAACATTCGCCTGGAGTGCTTTCGGAAAACCGTGTTCTTCCAGAATCGGAGTCCAACTTGGTATTGTTGTACCACTTATGAAGAAGATCTGAAATATGTGTAAAAACATATAGAGAGCTATGTATGCTGTGTTTGCTATGTTCGAGACTTGAATAAAATATAGCCAATTGTATCTCAAGTGTGATTGACCACAACCAGTTGTGTTCGTTGTGTTTGCAATGTTGGGCACCAGCACATAAAACATAGCACAACATCCTAAACATGGTACATCACTATATGTGGACTGAGATGAAATGGGATCGGTGCCTGCCATCTTCGAATTCTTCAATTTTCGCTGTAAGTTCCATACAGTGCGATTTTTTAAAATGACATGGCACCGATATTACCTTCTACGTCGTTGCTAAATTATCACACCTTCACTAACATTACCGTTCTTAGTTTCTGACTAGTACCCTTCCCGAGGAATAAAGTCAATTTTTTCTATGAATGGTCGAATGTAAAGTACAAATAAAGTTAATTCTACCACAGACTAGAAAGAAAATGTGTTTTCTTATGGAAGAGTTTGGCGCAGGGATAATTTCTGCCGCTAGTTTCCTTGCTATCGCTAAGGCACCAGAAAAACACGTTAATGTAGTGAAATTAAATTTTAATAGACTTGGAAATGACAGAAGTCATTTAAATTAATTTTAAAATGAAAATAAATGATTCTAACGTTTTAAATTATCAGTTTTGTGTTTTGTCCTGTGATTGGTCAGTTACACACACTACCGATACCAGCGCTCAAGCGGCAGAAATTTCCCCTGTTCCAAACTTTTAACATTGATCTTTGTAACCTGTAGTGGAATTAACTAGCATAAGCAACAGTAGTCAAGCAAACGCGAACTGTATACAATGTAAGAAACAGTTCCCTCTGCCATGTCGAAGCATAAAACTTTATAGAAAATTTGTAGGCCAAATTAAATGCATTAGTTACATGATACCAAAATGGCGGATACTGATCGCCATTAAGAGGCCTCCCTAGATAGGTTGCGTTTGTGTGTGTGAGGCAGGAGCAATAAGAGTGTGTTTGAACGTCGTGTGGAATGCATGCATTATCGCCTCAGATGGCATGCAGTGCTTTAGTCTACTATTATCCCATTCTCCAATCGGACTTCAAGGGGTGACAACATTATTTGATTTGTGGGCAGCATAGTTCAAAGTATAACGCTTGTTTCTATAGTTGTGTTTTCTGAATCCGGTCTACCGTTATTTTTCGAGATATGGCAGTCTGGGAAACCCATTTCTGGGAATTTAGAGGGACCTGAAATTGATGTTTCTATTAGACGCGTTAAATTTTTAAAACTACAGCAACATTGTTTGAAGTGCGTGTTCTTTTCGTAGATGTACAAATATAATGTGCGTTAAATAGTTTCGTCAAAAAAATAATAGCCATAATTCGCTGCAACATATTTGAAGTTCCGGTAGGAAGGTCACTTAATGATGGTGTGTGCGATAGCTGCCAGGGTCGTGGCGGCTGGTGTTTGGAGTGGCTTCAGGAGTGTTGGTGCTGACGGCATCCTTCTTCATGGCAGTGGGTAGCGGCAGTCCTCAGCCTTGGAACAACCCTCAGCAGCAGAAGTCTGGAGAACCTCCTCCACCCTACGACCCACGTGCTAGTCGCAGGTAATCACACACATCCACAATGTTCATACACTTCATAACCGAACATCCAGGAATCATGGAGAAGTTGAATCAAATATAACATATTTTGTCTCACAACCACGTCCCGAAAAAAATATCCCGGATGTTTACTGTTCATGCCGCTATTAAGTACGCGGGTCAAAGAGTTTATAGAGTAAGTTTGAGGGTAAAACTAGCAGATACAATGTGCCAGGATATGCGTGGACTGGTAAAATGTCCCTGAAAAAAATTTAATGCTAGTGGAATTACTATGTGTTATGCCATATGGTTACCTAACAATGAACTTTCCCATTAACCCTGTAAATTTTGTAAGGAGTATTGTAAACACCTTTATACTCTCTTCGGATAGTTTAGAGTAGACCGTTCTTAGGGAATTTGCTGTTTACAAGACGTAATTCCATCCACAGTGCAAGACAAACCTGAAAGTTCATACTTCATTTGATACCTAGAAATGGTAACTTACATTGCATAAGAGATGTACAACATGTAAAAAATATCCTCAGAAGAGTCAATGTTACATGAAACGTAAGTTCGTAGGCCTTACGGTTATCTTCAGTCAAACGAAATAGAGAGAAATAAAGACTAGGAGAGAGAGAGAGAGATAGTGCTGGTGAGGTTAATAGTACGGAGTGATAGCAGTAGTGCCAGGGCAGAAGGAAAGAGTGCACTCCGCAAAAACCCGTCATCTATCGGCAACGTCCGTCACGTTTCCCAAATTGCAAAAAATAGTACTTGGTGCACAGTGATTTTGTTACATTTTAAATTCCACAAAAATATGTTTGCAAACATTTCAAATTTATCACGCGAGTTAATATGTCAATATATTCTAAATTTTAAAATTGAATTCGTATTTACTCTTCACACACGCACACGCACACAAACATACAAAAAACGGAGAAGAGTATGTAGTTGGTAAGTGCTCAAAATTTTATTTATTTCTCCGAAAACTTCTGTAGTACTTTAATTTCGGCGCAAAACTGAGTGTTCAATTCCTCACAGCCTATTCCTACACAACCATCCTGAGCAATGACCTTAAATGTCATTATTAAAAGATATTTCCTCTTCCCATTCGAGTAGTACTTTTCAAGAACTTTAAATAAAGAGAAAAATAATAAAATATAAAGTAAATTAAAAAATAGCAACTAAGGTTTACTTTAGTCAGTTAACAGTGCAGTAATAAAACGTGCAAATATAAGAGAAACGTAAATTTCATCGTATTCAGATCCCACAGTCGTAGTGTCAGACCCAAAAATTTGACTTATATTTTGTTATATTTAATTTAGTATGTCCTAAGTTTAGTATGTCCTTAAACTATAGAAGAATCATATTTATTTTCAAATTTGTTACATGATCATGAAAGATTAGTATGCTTATTTTCAAAACAAACTTAAGAGTAGCAAGAATAAATTTAGCTTATTGATAATTGACACACCTAGCTAATAAATAATTTTAATTAACTACGAGAAACTCTGCAGTGAGAATTGTGACGTTATCAAACTTTGATAACCGTAAATCGGATTTACTTCGCACCAGTAAAATAACTTTGCAAAAACAAACATGCCATTTGCTAAAGAAGTAAAAATGTTTACCCTGGTCGATATGATTTACGTAAAAAAAAAATGTCACAGCTTAGTTCATCGTTGCAACGTGGCAACGAAACCAAAATAATGGGTGATAAAAAGTGGTACATATTTTTCCCACATGTGCAAAGTAGCTGCAGTTTTCGGTACCATATTGATTGCTGTGGAAATGTAAAACACGAAAGTGAAAGAAACGTTTCATATTTTGAAAGTTAAACGTCTTCTCCAATTTCTTGCATGTGTGATATTAGGAATATTTTAAGGTGCTTGTACTAGTATTAGGATTCAATAGTAACTTAAATATTCGTCTATGCTCCTCTAATTTTCTCACGACTCGAAGTATGCAGGATGTTTGCGGACAACTCCAACAAATTATGACAGGTTATTTATTGGCGAGAATGGGAGTTCAATGACTTGTGCCTAGAGGCTAGCGAGAGGTGTTATCCGCGTGCTGTGTCGCTCGTAACGCTCCAAACTTCTCGGTTTCGAACACGCAAAGTACTTTTACTCAGGCGGCCACCTCAAGAGTGTTGGGGCCCGTAATTTTTATATATGTTTTTTTTTTCAAACACTTTTCAACTTTTACACATCAGGTAACATGTCATTACCCCAACTAAAAAAATTAGTCCCTATCATCATTGATCTTGCAGAAAATTAAAAAATAACTTAATTAACTTTCAGAAACCAGATGATTTATATATATATATATATATATATATATATATATATATATATATATATATATATATATATATAGACACACACACACACACATTTATGATATACTGCAAGAAACCTTTGCGAAAACAAAGGGATACATTTTTGTATTTTAAAAAGAATCAATGAAAATGAGTAAATTTTTGCATAAATTTGAGCTGTTGCTGTTTCTGGATTTTAAAAATTAACTTTTGTCAAACACGTCTTAAAATGCATTGATACAATGACTTTCAGTTCCTGTAATTGTGATTTCCTTTTTATTTTTTTCAACACTGCAAAGGCCATTTTGTGACTGATGAGTGATTGTGCAAAATCTATGGGGC
Source organism: Medauroidea extradentata (assembly GCA_003012365.1). Taxonomy (NCBI): domain Eukaryota; kingdom Metazoa; phylum Arthropoda; class Insecta; order Phasmatodea; family Phasmatidae; genus Medauroidea; species Medauroidea extradentata. The sequence continues at coordinate 26,758 of PNEQ01007921.1, forward strand.
CTACTTTTTTATTAAGAGGCACACTATGTTATATGGCATGCAAAAATTTAACAGTGTTTGGCACAAATATAAAAAATAATAATTTTTACGGGTACAACACCCTTAAGGTTCGGCATCAGTCGCCATATTGAATTACGTTAATATTCGCTCTTATGAAATTCTGAGAAGGAAAATGTACAATGTGTTACTATAATATCAATTATATTTACCTTGCACTGCAATAAAAGCATCACAATTGAAGTTGTAACGTATATTTAAGCCGTAATAAGTCGAGGAATTTTTTTTATATTCCTAATTTGCCCGACTAATCATGAGAGCGAAAAATAACATAATTCAATATAACGACTGATGCCGAGCCTTAAGCTCTGTTGTTGCCTGCGTACAGTAGGTGTATAGCGTATTTGAAATGTTGTTTGTTGCGCGGGTTGCAGCCACAGCCTGCCAGGGGAGGCGAGCAGCCCTCACGCCGCAGCCATAGCACAGCTGCTAGTCAACATACGTCAGGAGCGACGAGGCAGTCTGCAGTATCGTACCAGCTTGGAGGCCGTCGTGGAGGTCGTTCAGGCGGAGGTAGGTTGTCTGCAAAGTGCAGCACCATCATATGTACTTCTCAGTCATGTGATGACAATTTAAACCTCTTTTAACAGGCGCAGTAACGCAAAATATTGTGTGTATTATTTGTTCTCAAACGTTAATTTCTGTCCGAGGAACGTATCACATTGCTGATATTCAGATGGTAATATGCAATTGAAGAAGTGTTGTAAGAACGCAAATATGTCTGATCGGGATTTTTAAAATTCACGCCACAGGTACTCAATTTCTATCAACATAATTTGACCGTAAAGTTTATTGTAAGAAAATATATCTCTCTCAGCAGGGCCACTTTCGACAATCATTCCGGAAACACGTGTCTTGCAGCTTCAAATAGGCAATTACTTGCGACTTAGCCACGAAAGTGTGCGTACAGGTTAACAGGTGTAAGGTAAACTAACACAGATAATGCTGATTCGGAAAATCATCTCTTGTATATTACGCTCCGCTTGAAGCTATTACACATCGCATGGTTCAGATCGCAAAACAGTTAAAAATATGTAATTTTATAATGTATGCTTACGCTGTCAGTTAGAATTAACATAAATAAATTAGATGCAAAGTCGATTTGTGGTAGCCTGCAAGATAGGCAGCCTGTGTCACAGATGAGCATGACTATTTACAATGCACTAATAGAACGTGTATCGTAACTGGGCGTGAAAGGCTGGGTGGGACGTTACTGCGTGAAACTATGAAGCGACCACGTGGCATTGTGGTTGTAGTTTACACGAAACACTGTTCTTCACTGTATTTGAATGGGTATCAGTAATAAGGTTCTGATAGACTTGTGTCTTATACAAGATGAAATATTGTGTAATATCTGCTGAAAGTTTCTAGACTCACGAGGATCCACATTAGTTAATTGGTGGTTGCGGTACAGAGCCATTGTATGCTCCAGTTTTGGCCGAACGTTGTTAGAAATCCAGCATGATATAGTAGACTATGACTATGTCATAAGATGTACCAGACTTCGAGGAATCGCTGTACTGAACGTATCAGTTTGAAAAGTGGTGCGCCAGTGATTTCTTGCTACTAAGAGGCAATTTTTACTCCGTTGAATGTTAAATTACAAAACCATTTTTTTTGTTTGTATTTTGGACTAAAATACTGCGGGTTCCAATATCATTTAGGTAATATTGAATTTACTACTTGACGGCAATATACAAATCTGTGGGCCATACAACAATTTAGCTGGGAAACATTTGGCTCTACAATCTCAACATGTTGAAGACTACTGGTTTACATCACATCGCATTTTAAGATGATATATATTGCACTTTTATTACCACTAGCCAGTTCAGGTAGTCCTTCATACTGATCGGTTACCCGTTGCTAGTGTTATATGTACCATGACCAAATCAACTGATCATCAGGCTTATGCGGCACTGTTCTATTCACACGCAAACAATTCTAAATGGTGCATGGTTCGTTTAACTTACACTACTAGCATTTACCCCTTCCAGAGTTTTTTCTCTAATTTCCAGTGGGATTTTAGTTGGGCTACATTTTCTCCAAGCGGATATCTAGAACTTATTAGTGTTACGTAGACGAAGAACTGCCACAATTATTTGACGATGTACCACTGAATCTACGTGGTGACGTGTGGTACATGATTGGCAGTGGGCCACCCAGGTCCCAGGTTGAACCCAATCTGTATATACTTGTGACGTCCTTTGGTAGCATGGACGCGTGCAACTCAATTTAACAAAGAGATGAATCTCGACAATCAACGAATCCATAGATGCATGTCTTATACTACACGCTTATACCAGAATATTTCAGCGATTACTTCAGCCATTCACGTCGCACTCATCCACGTGTGAAGATGATTCATTCAAGTAATACAGACTCCTGTCTCTCAGGCAACTACTAATCTTAATATTTAAAATGAAGTGTCCTGACACACACACTCACTCGTCATCGCACAGCCTAGACCGCTGGACCTATAACCATGAAATTTTGAGGGAAGCTTCCCCTTGGCCGTAGGCACCCACTAAGAACAAATTTTTCGAAATTCGATATAGGGGGTGAAAAGGGGTGAAATGTGTTTTCAAAGAATCCCTGATATCTCATTAACCGGGAAAGCTATCATAATTTTTGTACCTTCATAATATTGCCCAAAGAAATGCATATTGGCGAATTGTTCGATTTTGCGAAATTCGAAAATTAAGTGGGTGGAAAGCCGTAAAATGTGTTATTCATTTATCCGTGATTGCTCCTAAACCATTTCAGACAGTAAGGGGATTTTTTTCTTTAAAATGATGCGTAAGTAAATATCTAAAAAGTATTTTTAGAATTTTTCGAAATTCGTCCTTGAAAGCTCTTTAAAAAATATAACGTGTTATTAATTAATCCCACTTATCTCCTAAACCAGTGGAAATATTGAAATGGATTATAAGTCTTACGTAAATATTAAAAAAAAATTATTTCAGGATTTTTTTGAAATTCGTCCTTGAAAGCTGTTAAAAAAATATAATGTGTTTTCAAATAATCATCTGTACCGCTTATACCCGTTGAGATATCGAGATGATTTTTCGATACGAATGAAGCTTATGTAAATATCTACAAATAAAATTCAGGATTTTATTAAATTTGAAAATTAAGGATGTGAATAGCAGTAAAATGTTACAGTCTCCCGAAAAAAGAGAATGATCACGGATAAATAATTCAACAGTTGTTTCTTTTTGCCAACCTACTCATAAATAAAACCTCTTTGGACTGTAGCCTGTACATACTGTTACAAGTTTGAGAACACACAAACTTTATATGTGGGCAATTCCCATGAGTTCTTTGGGATAGAGGTCTATAATTACAAATAAAAGAGTTAAATTAAGTACTGGATTTAATAGCTCACAAAGCTATGAAATACACCAAACAGTAATCAACTAGAACTCTCACAACACAATTAGTTATGCACACAATTACTCCTGTGTC
>PNEQ01007922.1:0-30282 GCA_003012365.1 Medauroidea extradentata
CTCTCTCCCTCTCCCTCTCTCTCTCTCTCTCTCTCTCTCTCATATACCGTACATGTTAGCGCATCACCCTGACCCTTGGTGTGCTGTGAACACTCTGCAGTCTACTGTGAGACATTCAGTCTACAACATTCATTCTATGACATATTCTTAAACACCACTGTTTTCTATGGTTATGAAGATCTCAAGAGCTATTTGGAACATTGAAAATACTTAAATGGTTTTACTTTTGTCAATTAATGTCCTGCATGGATTTATGCATTGCTTTGCACCAGATAAAGATACAGTATTAGTTTTTGTGGAAGTATGTATGTCAAACATTTGACTTTATGTAAGGGTTGTTTTTGTTTAGACTGAATTAGAAGCTGCTGTTGGAAGCCATAGTTCAGCCCCAGATGAAAACAAGAAAGCCCAGGTAAATGTGAATACATACTCTGTCGCATTAGAATGTTTGACTCTGACTGTTTATTTAGTTAGTGCAGATGCTGCTATCAAGTTCATTTGTGTAAATCTGTTTACTGTATTTTAGTGGGGAGCAGGAATTTACACATAACTGTGGTTATGACCAGCTTGTATGCTATAATGCCAAACCCTGTTCATCATAAGTATGGTGCAGTTGAGACCAGGGGGATACAACACTAAATGCCATGTCGGCTCACTGTTTTCCTACATTAATGTCACATTGCCAACATCAGCATAATAATTTATATATTCAGTATTCATATATAAGAACTTTAGACTAAACTACTTGTAAATAATATTTTTATAACAAAATTGAATACATTCATCTGTTTGAAAAATAATTTTTTTTTTTTTGAGATTTAATGCAATTTCAATTACTATAGCCACCTATAGAAGACGACAGCTGCCTTAGATTTAAAAACCTACCAATGAGGGGTTATTTTAAGAGTGCTTGTAGCTCTCCTAAAGCAATAGCTTATCCGTATTCCTGTGTGTGATTTAAATCCTGGTGAATCAGGGAACACAGTTGCTGCAGGAAAGCTGGAAGTGACTCTTGTTGCCCGGTTTGCCACTTAAAGTAGGCTGCTGGTGCCTTCTGAAAGAGACACCTGTATATTATTTCTGATTTCTAGTTTTAGCAAGGTGGGTTTTGTCTTTGATGAATGTTTGTCTTTGTTTGGTTTGATGTTGGATGTTAGGCAGTTGAGTTGCATATAGATATGTGCAGATGTGTTTATACCAGATTTGTGTAATGTATTTTACTTTTTTTTTTTTTTTTTGTGGCATGGTGATTTATTTTATTGTTGTTTTTGATGTCACGATATCTCGTATGGTTCAGTTTCTAGATATTCATGTACATTTGTTTTGTTAAGGTTTTTAACTAGTTTCCCTTGATGTAAGCTACAGCGTGATGCATTACATGGTAATTGCAGCGATACAGTGTAATTTACAAAGAATGGTTCAGTATGTTCTGTATAGCACAAAAATATATTTTGTTTGAATTACCTATTCTTGATGATTTGGCAGTGTCGGTTTTCATTCTAAATTTGCATCCAAATATACAGTAGAGCCCCGATTTAACGAACTTGGAAATAATGAAAACAGTGATTTAACGAAAGGGATTTTTAGGAACCTTCAAAAAATAACAAAAAATAAAAAAGTATTAAATAACTAACTGACTTTGATAAAATCGAATATTAATTGTAAGTTCAGTCCTTTAAAAATACTAGCTCCGACCATCGTATATACTTATTTCTCCGTAGAAAAGCTTAAACCATCCGTCGAGAAACAAAAAAAAAATTCTTTAAAATTCATTGATAACTTTGCCCGCAGGAGTTATTTAGAGATACGCACGCGCGGCCGAGCGAGCGACGCTGTGTTGCATAACAAGCGTGCGCCTAGATCTTCATCCTGGCGGCTGGCAAGTGAACGAGCATCTAGGTACCCAGTCTCCACAGCGCGGCAGTGGATAGCACACGAACTAATTCACAGATAGTGCTACGCATCTCCGTTAGAATGCACTGCAGTGCCGCGCTCTATCGATTAATTCTCTTACCGATAGAATGCAGTGGTGTGCAGCATGATTATTTACACTGATAAAACAAGCGAGTTTATATTAAAAAATACGTAATATTATTTATGCAGACTTTGTACAACGAATTTATTACCGTAAAAGTAAAAATAATTTGTTTCTCTGATGCTAAAAAAACGCTCGAGTGCAAAGCCTTTTTAGCGAGCAGACCAACATGAGTTTCTTTCACGAGCGCGGCTGCATACAAGCTACAATGGCAGCAGCCGCCGCGCATATTTAATTATTATTTTACAGTTGTCTCGCAAATTTTTAATTCAGTTTTCATGAAGAATTTTTTTATTACTATTTTTCATGGGATTTTCCTTAACTTTGTTGGTGGAGCAGGCCGGAGAGAGACAGAAATATTGACGGCTCGGCGGTGTTAGTCTTCACTTCTCTTGTGTTGCTGGCGCGCGCAAGGACGGCCTAACTCGCCATGCGCACGCTTGCCGAGCGTTCCACTGGAAGGTTTTTCGCCGATTTTTTTTCTTTGCGGCTGTGGCTTGCCTATAGTGGTAAATGCGTTTTGTTATTGTTTTGAGCCAATATATTTTTTTGAAATTACGTTAAATTCTGATGAAACATGCCCGAGGATTAAACTTTTTTTGCGAAAAAAAAAAGAGGAAGGGGAGGTATGAAGTCGGATTTAACGAAACATCGATTTAGAGTAAACATTTTCGGGTCTCATGGCATTTAGTTAAATCGGGGTTCTATTGTAGCATGTTGCAAGTAGAATTATTGCTCAAATCCTACAAATAAAATCTTCATAAGAAGTTGACTCAAATGAAAACAAAACTGTAACATTCTACCTGGATATTAATAAATTCCCAACTGTAATGTAAGCAGCATTAGATTGGTTAAAATTAATTGTGGTCACACTTAGTTGCTCAGAATGACTCAATGCATGATAATATCTTGTCTCTGCTTACAACATAAAAAATATGGTTTTCTTAAAAGTAATTCTTATTTTTGATCAGTCGACTTTTGTATTAAAATGTAGTATTACATTCATTTTTGTAGAGATAGTGTGAATAAACCAATGAAACAGCTGAAAATATAGCACATAGTGTGAAACTACTGTATAAGGTTAAATTAGGAGACCGTTGGTGTAATTTGTAAACAACCAGGTGCTGCATGTCTTTCTGAAATTGGAGTCCGCTTAGGAATTATTATTTTTTTAATTTTTTCATTGTACTGTTTTAGCAAACAGGCGTATTACTTCAAATTCTTGTATTACATTGGTTGGTTTTTGTCCTTCCCCTCCTTTCAGAAGTTATTTTAATAATACTCTTTTGTATAATTGTTTTAATCAACAATTTTTCTTTTTGAAAATACACTACTTGTTCCTGCCTTGTACAAGGTCACATTGTGTTTGAGAGCAAGCCAGAGTGAAAGTTGGGCCGGCTGCTGGAGTAGTGAGACATGCCTGTTGCCCGTCTAGCCCGAAGAATGGACGAAGTGAGGTGAGATGAGTGTGGAGCAGCAATGGAATGAGAAAGATATGGGAAAGGGGAGTTCTGCGAGGAAACCCACCGGACCTCAACGTTCATCACATTTCCCACATCCGAAAAATTTGGTACTTAACCTGCTGTGTGTTGAAACCAGATGTTCAGGGATCGAACCCAACTAGTTTAGGTGGGAGACAAGAGGTCTGACCCCTTGACCACTACGGCATTAGAACTTTTGATTTTTACAATAGCAGAAGTTTACTTTCATTTTTGTGAAGGTTTTTTCTTTAAATAAATGGTTTTTATGTAACCTAGGTGATATTTTCAAAATGCATTTAAGCTAATATTCAAGAAAGACTTGAGTTGTATTCCACTAATCTTCAACATTAATTGGTTAGGTTATATGCACATGACTTCTGTGTTAAACGGATTTTAAGGTAAACTGTTCAAACTCATATTTGCTAGTGATGTTTTGTATGTGTACTTAAAGACGTTGTGGGCATTGTGCACATTTCATATTTTTGTAAACGTATAAAAAAAAAATCCCTGTACTGCTTTACTTTTATTCACTGTGTTCCAATAAGCAGTACCACATGCACTAAATGTATAGCCTACAGCAAAACTATCTTTTTCTGATTTACAGTGGGTACAATATTAAGTAATTATGCATTTGTTTGATGTCTGAATGTTTGCTTTGACCGCATGGTCAGTACCTTCTGCAACTTATGCACCCAAGCTGCAACTATTCATTCTGGCACCCGGGTGCAATTCTCAAGTTACTCCAACCAAGTTGATGTGTTGGGCATTGTAACTACAACTTTTGCACTTGGGTGCCACACCTTTTGCACCACCTCAGGGAAGTGGGAGTAAAGGTGCAAAAGGCACAAAATAAATGTCTATTGAACTTATATCTCAAACAAGTATAATCTGCCAGTATTTTACTATTGTATGTGTATACACCTCACTCATTAATATCAACGTTAAATAATAGAAAATAGTGTTGTAGTAAACCTGGAACATTTTTAGCTTTTTTAAAATGTTGATTCCTTTTATATATATATATATATATATATATATATATATATATATATATATATATATATATATATATATATATATATATATATATATATATATATATATATATATATATATATATATATATATATATATATATATATATATATACAGTGAACCCTCGATAACTCGGACCTCGATGTCCCGGACTTCGGATAACTCAGACAGAATTTCACTAAACAAAATTAATTTTTAATAAATTATTTTTTGGTCAAAAATCATTAGAAAATTGTGTCTGCCTCATTTAAATCCATCACGTTTTATTTAAAAGCAGTATTAAGCTTTAAAAGCAGTTGTTCATCACTACGTAGACTTTAATAATCCCACCGTAAAATATCTGGCTAGTCCCGTGTGGTTAAATGTTGCTGGCGAGGCGCGCGAGTGGAAATGCAACTCAGCAGTCAGACCTCCCTTCTTTATCTCTCCTCCCACTTCGCCGCGCGGGCCACACACGCACGTGCGTCTTAAATAAATATTTCAGTATGATGCTGGTGAATTGGACGGTAACTACAAGTCACAATGGCACCTAAAGGGGAATTTATTTTATTCTGGTATGTGCGATAAATTCAAGATTGCAAAACAATTTGTTCCGGACATCTAATAAAAACAATTAAAAGCCATTGGTTTGCATTGCAATGTAGGCAAGGTGGTGAGAGGGTTTTACGGCCCTTTAACGACATCTTACAAGCCGATGAGGGTGATGTGAGGTGAAAGAACAACACAACATCCATGCCCGAGCAAGTATTCGAACCCAGGACCTCTCGCATCGTAAACTGGCGCCTAACCCACTACGCTAGAGGCCGGCGCGATATCGGAAAAAAAAAAAACAGGTCTTAATAAATTATAACAAAAGGGGAGGGGGCAGAAAGAGGCTTTTGCCCCAGGCCGCACATTCTAGAGGGCCTCGCTTTTGAAAAAGTTAAATGGTTAAAATGAATGGGCTTTTATTGAGTTCCCGTTAATGTTGAGGTATCTGTGTAAGTGTAAAGTGTGTGTAAAGACGTCACTGATCTATGACGACGCAGCCAAGGTAAGATAGTATGGAGGGAGGCCTACAAACGCATATTATCACTTCAACCACGGCCGTGACATCAACTACGGTAAACAAAAAAAAAAGATGAAAGGTAGACTGAGATTTACGTTACTCCTGGCCTCGTATTCTAACAAAGAGGCCCTGGAAAAAAAACAAACAATTTCTCGTAGGAAACTAGCAGCTGGCTGCAGACACTGTAACATGCTGATGTAGAGCAATTTTTCACGTAAACATCTCGTGAGTTGCGTGTGGTCACGTGCTGTGTTTTTATTACTGTTGAGACTGTACCGGTTGACCTTGACTACTTCCGCTCGCTCTCTACCACCCTAGCTTATCTCACACACACAGGCGCACGCACAGACTGTCGCCAGCCAGACGAGAGAAGGGGGTGAGAACTTTTATTATGTGGTCGAAGGGTGCCTCGGTGCCAACTTCTAGCACAGATAAAAAAAGATCAGCCAGAAGTAGCATAAAGAATAAATAAAAAAGAATCTGCCGGCCCATGTTGTTTGACATTCTTTCTTTTATAGTTCTCCCGTTACAGCGATAATTTCCCCACTACCTCCTCCTGTAAACTGATACGTACACAGCAGTATATATTGCCGCTTCTTTTGCCTGTAGAAATGATAGCGTACTGGTTTCCTCACGTTTCTTGTGATTAATGACTGATTACCCCTCCTCTTCGGACGCCCCTCGATAACACGGACAAATCGTAACTCGGACAGCTTCTCCCTCCTTTTAGTCTGAGTTATCGAGGGTTCACTGTATATATATATATATATATATATATATATATATATATAAACCAGTACCTTGCGTACTCCCTCTGCACTCGTAAAAATATATCTAGTGTCTAGCTACAACTTCTATACTTTTGCATGTGGAGGTTGATGGTGCCAATCACATGGACAAAGCTATTTGTGTTGTGCATGTATGATAATACATCTTGTTACATAGTGAGTATTATGTGCAGGACCATGAGCTGAGAACTATGGGTAGCTGTGGTAGTAATCTCCTGGCAGTCGACGATACACTCTACTGGGAGTACTCCAGTGCTCTGAAGGTATTTCAGTGTGTACTTGCCAATCCTAACATAATTATCATTTCTAATGCTACATATACTGCTTTAAGTACTTGCTGCGGAAGAGTGTCTTACTGGGATCAAAACATGTAAAGACGCAAACTTTTTTTGTGTTTCTTATGGACGACTGATGAGAAAATAAAACCTAAATGTGGCCATGTTTAATATTTTTAATTATCTCCTAATGCTTAAACAAATAAAAGTTAATTAGAGTGGAATAACATGTCATTGAAAGAGGATCCTATTAAGTTTATAAATTTTCTGTGACATTTAACTGCTAAAGTTTCAGTTTTATTGCATGCAAGATGACTGTATTTTTTACAGTTCATGAGCTGAAGATGTTTGTTTGAAAACCAAAATGCTCGTTTGTTTGATGTATTTTATTTGTCAAACTGCTTGTTGTATTACACCATGTTTGTTGTTGCAAACATATGAAATGTACTATTTTAATTTGATTCGTAGCAGGCTGTTATCTGTGTGTTTGCTGGTACTGGAAATACTGGAATTGTGTGGGAAATATTTTTAATTTGCATACTGGAATTAATGTTTCTGTAGAAATCTACCAAATTATGTACCTCGCCAAATGGCTTTTTCATTTGAAAATTTTGGATCCGAGCCCCACCTTTTATTGGAAATCGGAAAGTTGTTCAATTTACAGCATTTATACATGTTATCGCGGTTAACACGCATGTTTTGTGAAATGCAAGGATGATGTCTCGACCACGGTCGTGGAAGTACAGGTCTGGACACGCGCCAATCTACCAGTGTATTTTGCTTGACCCAAGTTACCGAGAGTGTTGTGAATTAATAGCGTTAGAAACAGGGTGTTCTGACTTAAACTCCTTTTTATGTAATTTTTTTTTTTCAAAGTTTACGTTATAAAGTGAATAAAGACTGCTGGAGCCATGCTTTAGGATTGTGAGCGAAGGAAGTATTTTATAAATTGATAAAGAAATACGTTTTGAAAAAATTAGAAGGGAAATGGGTAGAATTTGAGCCCTACTGCCCTGACTGCAGCGCCATTATTGCACAACACTCTTGGTAACTTGGTGAACTGCAGCCAAACAACAAGGGGGTCAAGTTTCCAGGCGAGTGTCCAGACCTGTTCTTCTACGGGCCGGGTCTCCATGCCCGTAATCCATGGAGTGGCGCCCTAAACCATCGTCACGTGTCCTCATAAATCTGGGCAACTCCACTGGGCCTACTGGTGTCATGGACATTCGCATGTTTATTTTGCTCGCATGTGTCCCATGGTCACTGCTGACGTTACCATGTTCGTAACTTACCAGCTGTTGTCCTGCGTGACACTTTTTGCAGGTGTACCAACTATCCTTGAAGTTGTCAGCTCCGTACTGTCCACGCACTTCACGTGTTTAAATGCACAACAGTTTTTTCACCATCCCGCCTCACGTGTTAGTCCATCACACTCTGTCGCAGTACATTTAAATTAGTCAGGCACGGGTGCGTTTGGTCTTACTGAGAAACTGTCCACGCGTTCACACTGCACCAGGCATATGCACGTGTCCTCTCATGTTGCTTGCGTAACACCACCAACGTGGTATTGGTCGTGCACACTTTGCACAGTACGTACAGTACAGTTCAAGTCGGAGATAGTTTCTGACTTACTTGTGTCCAAGCCCATTGTGGAGCCTGCGAAATCCGTCGTGACTGTGTATTGTGGTAAGGCCGACGTTTGCCTTTTTTCTCCTCACCAAGCTATGCAATTGGTGGTCCAACTACACTCGCTTGTCTAGCGAATCTTGTTTCATACACAGACCACCGTACGTACAGTTAGCATTACACATAATGGCTTCCCACGAGTCCGTTATTCCACCCTACAAGTTTGCACGAATAGCGTCTTAACTTCGCCATTTGGAAGTCCGATACCGATTTTAGCCATATGGAAGGGCGCCACTTGTTACTAGGTTTAGTGGGAGATATATAGATGGTCATGGTTTAGGGTGCCACTCCATGGATTACGGGCATGGAGACCCGGCTAGTCTCTTTCTCAGGGTGTGACGTCGCCCGCGTGGCTCTACCCCTGAAATCACTCGCAGAAGTCTACACAGTTTTATTTCTGTACGAAACACTCTTATGTGGGCTCTTAAAGGCGTCCCACATGCCCACCGACCAAAGTTCGAGTAACCGACGACGTTCTCCCTCTGCTCGTCCGGTAGTACCCCCAAATATCTGCCCCCTCAGTCCCGCGATTCCCAGTTTCTCTCCTCTCAGTGCAGTAATTTCCCGGTTCTCTCAACTCAGTGAGGTGATTCCCCATTTCTCTCGCCCCAGGCTTGCCACTTCTTGCTGCACTTTACGACTTGTTGCCAATATAGTTCAACAGTAAAAGAAGGGAGATTACATACTAAACAAAGATAATAAATCCCTGATACCCTAAGCACAACCTTTTTCTTTAAACTCTAAAGTTGGTGCTGCTATTAGAAGCTTAACGAATCACGCAGCAAATGTAAACAAACCACACACTTAAAAGCAATAAAGTTTCAAGGGAAAATAACACAAGAACTTGAGGCACAGGTTGAAACTAAATTAATAACTTTACACTTTTAAAACAACTTATTCTCAGCAAGTGAAAAGGTACGTCGCACAAAGGTTATGTTTCGTTCGACCTTGGCGCACTACACAACTATATAGGACTACATGATGGGAGCCACATCGGGCTCAATAATGTTAGGGGCGAAGCCCTGACAGAATTTTTCTGCATCGTATCTCTCATTTAAATTTGTCGGGTTGTATTATTATATTTTTTTGCAATCATGTCTGTGTTTAGTTTTGTGTGAGGGTGTTTTCCATGGTATACGTTTGAAACCTCACGAAAACCCCTTACAAAAAAAATATATGTGTGTGTGTATGTGTGCGTGTGTGCATGTGTGTGTTGTGTGTGCATGTGTGCACGCGAGCGTGAGTGCTGAAATATAATGTTATTAAATTGCTTACGTAGTCATAATAGATAGGTGCTCTTTTCAAAACACTGACAATGTGGCTAAATTGAGATGGTTATTAGTACCAATAAATTCACATTTGAGGCTTAAATAATAGTAAACACTATTCAATGTAAGTATGCCTAAAATGTTTTCTTTTTTAATGTAACTTAATTATTTAGGGCTACTTGGGTAAATATTTATTTAGTTTATCTAAGCTAACATAACCTACTTAACAGCTCTGATTTTATCCTGGATTGGCTATACTGAGTTTCAGAGACCAAATTTAATATTATAAATTTAACCTTAGGCCTGTTACTTATTGTCAGCATGTTGTTATAGCTCCAAAGAGTTAAGCGTATAAATATTAAATTATGTGAATGGAAAATATAATGTTATGGTAAGCAACTAGTGGTATTATGTCGCAAAGTGGGGTTATAGTTTGCACCTATATGGGTAATTAGCGTTGCACGAACTGCAAAATATAATGCTTAAAATATGTAGCTGTATCACTCTAATTCTTCACCAAGTGGCACAAATACAGCCACTCCTTGGAAGTACAAAGTAGGTCTAGGCCTTATCCAACTTTATTGTACTCTTCACATTGTCAAAATAAAAATTTTGTTAATATTCCTATCATATTCCATAAGAATATTTTGTTTGCCAACATAATTTCCTTGTAGGCCTGAGGTGGTAAAACTACAGTATACTGCCAAGGACCTTGATGAATTTCCAGGTTGTAGGTACACATTGGGTACATATAAAAATATTTGTGGAGAGTTTTACGCCACATTTAATTGGAACACACATTCTAAATTTTCTTCTAATATGGAGAAACACTTAAAGAGGGCTATGGCAAAAAAAATTGACTGAAATTTTCTGTAATTAATCGCACAAACACTAACAAGCTGAAGCCTTACGATCGGCTCAACAATTTGAAATCATAATGATTTTGTAAGCATTTTTTCATATAGCACATGTTCTGGGATCTCTGAACGACCCTCTATCAGGTTACAAACCTTGTTGCACAAAAATAGTCAATGAATATAATTTGTAAGTCCCAATCACAGGCCTGATACACACAAACATCACAAAGTTAGTTACTTTTTTTTAATAATAAAAAAAAAATAAACAACCTGCTTGTCTTTCAAGTCACAGTAGTTCTATCGAAATGCTAAAAGTGTAGTGAATTTGTGTTTTAAGTTAATACTCTGTGGATCACAGAATTCCAAAAAATATTTTACGATCAATTGTACAGCACTTAGTATATTGCTAGAGTTGTAGTTGCTAAGCAACAGCGTGTTAAATGTTTTAATTTTTTCCTCCTCTTTCTGGTGTACCAACAGAGTCTTTTAGCTCCTTCACACGCAGAAATTTAAACACAGTAGAATGCTTTGATTGATTGGCGGCAAACGTTAAACGAGTTCCACGCAATGCAGTGGAATAACACTTAAAGTTCGTTGTAGCTATCTGCATTAGCTTACATATTCTATTCTCTTGTAGTAATAAATTATTGTAATGTTACATCAGTTGTAGCTGGGCATTTAGTCATCACTTCTCATGTTGGCACGTGTGTGGCCTAACTTACCAGGTGCACGCTTGTGCCTTCCAGTGGAAGTTTTTAAAGTTTTTTTGCAGAATTTTTTTCCTTTCACAGTTAACGGCATATCAATTGATAGTGCAGTATGTTATTGTTGCTTGCTAAACAGACATAATTTTTCAATTACCCTAAATTCCAGCAAACATAATTGAGGGTTTAATTTAATGCTATTCATAAATGCCAAATTTTTGAAATATTTGTACACTCCTAGTACAGTATTTGCTGGCACATAGGACGACCCCGTGTATAAGACGAGTCATGGTTTTGAAGGTACAAAATCTTGAAAAATAAGTGAATTACTAATTTTGAAATTCCCGACAGAAAAATATTTTTTTCCTTTGCCAGAAACATAAAAAATTTGATGCGTTTATTACCGTCATATAAACATCATAGTAGACACGAACTAACAACATTGGCTACTACTGTCCTCCGGGCGCCCAAGAGCCAAGGAAATGCACGGCGGCGGCCGGCGACATCATCAGTTGCTGGCAGCTGTGCACGACTTGGCAACGCCGGACTGAGGCATGCCACGCGCTACATGGCAATGCCGGGCTACAACAGCTGCTTGCAAGGTCATTGCATTCCTGTGCGCTGTTGCCTGCCAGCCTAGCACTAGATGGTAGACACAGGAATATGTTGTACGGTACCTAGATCCTAATTTTCTCCACCCGAGAGAGAGTTTTGTGACAGCGAAACAAATTATCTAGGCACGCGGTACGTAGATCCTAATTTTCTCCCCTGAGAGTTTTGTGCTTGCGAGACAAAGGATCTAAGCATGCGGATCTAGATCCTAGTTTTCTCCGCCTGAGAGTTGTGGGCTGGCGAGACAAGGGATCTAGGCACGCGCTCCAGCTGCATCGATCGCCACTTATCTGCGATGAGGTGTCAATTGTTATGAATGATGCTCATCAAAATTTCATATTGTAAATGCTATTAAAAAAACTGGGCACTCGTTTTCATTTGTGACGAAAAATGCAATTCCTTGAAACATCATACAACTCCACAGCTTCCAGCTTAGCTTTCAGACAATTTTTGGATACCAAAAATTTTTGCACCTTCATATAAGACGAGTAGCAATTTTTGAAGGCGAAAATATGTAAAAATAGTAGTCTTTTATGCCAGCAAATATGGTAGTAGTAATAATATGTGAAGCATTGCATTACGTACACTTAACATAAAACTGATTCTGAGTTAACATAATGTGTGTGTATTGGTTTCTCTTAGGTTGTTAGCCATGCTTGGCGAGATAGCTATGAGAAAGAACTGAACACCATCCTAGTGGCACTTCAAGACACTTGGATCCGTGAGGAAGTGGCTCGTAGCAGTAGAGAAAGAGATGTGGTTGCCAATATCCAAAGTGAGGCAGAGGCATTGCTTGCAACACAAGAGCTTTTCGTGTCTGCTCTTGAAGGTGTGTATGTATTATTGCTTGTTGCTTTTGCTCTTGTTGACTACTGTATTTTCAAGTAAGATGCTATGTATTAGTAGGAGACAAGCCATCAGTATTCTCTGGTTACTAAAAGTTTGAGCATAGTTTGTTTGTTATGTTTGTTGCATCTGGTGAGTGCAATGTAGGAGATGCCTGGGTAACTTTTCCCTCGTCTGCCTGGTTACCCACTTGTTTACCTTTGACTTATCTGTGTTTATAAAATGAATATGAGCTGTGTATCGTGCTGGTTTTGTGAGACTGCCGGGCAATGTAAGCATTGTTGGAGCCTGGTTATCAACAGCAGCATACAGCGAGTCAACTTTCCCTCCCTTCCACTCAATGCAGACATGTCCTCAGGGACGAACAGGAAGGTGGTAGCGTGCCATGTGGCCAGTCGCTCACCCTCTAAAAGATCCTATGTTCTCCTCCCAAGAGGGTATAGGCACATATGCAGCTGCTCAGAGGCACACTTGGTTAAATGAATTCTCAATTAATAACTACACTTGGTGTAAAATTTTCCTGAGCTTTGTTTTGGAGCTATGAATACTAGATGTCTGGTCTTTCTGATTAACGTTTTGACGTGGTTGTCTGATTTCTGAGATACCAGTTCCACTCGAACATTTAATTTGGTACTTAATCGATAGCCTAATAGATACGTAACATTTTGTCGCAGGATTTAAGAAGTAACATTTGGACTATTGTTGGGGAAACAAAATTTCACAGTCATTATGACTTAGCATGTAGGAAATAAGGGGTATTTAAATGCAAGAAATGTCAACTGTATTGTTGTCGAGAGTGGTGCAGGACGCAAGGAGTAGTAGCGAAGGGCTTTAACTGTTGTCGTCGTGTACTCGGTTTAGGTCAAGCTGGTACTGATATCAGTACAATAGATTAGGATGATGGGGACACTTGCTCATTTGGTAATAAACGAGATTATTTGAACCTGCCGTTTTTAATTCCGTCACGTAATCAACCATCTGTGTCCTTAGTCCAAGGACAGTGAACTGTTGATAACTTGCACTAAATGGGTGGAGAGACTGTCTGACTTTGCCATGTTATGGAGGGGACAACTAGACTCTTTTAAAGAAGATATGCAAACTGAAAAAAAAGTTGTGGAAGCACATGTTCTGTTGAAACTGCTAGCATTGCCTGGTGAGGAGAGACAAGGAAAAGTTAATGTAGAAGAAGACTGGCCGCTGTGTTTTAACGTCTTACATTCCTTGCCTCCACAATTTACAGCACGAAGCATGCCAGAAGTTTTAGCTAGATTATTTAAGGCTGGAATTAAATATAATAGGTAACTACATCATAAACTGTAATACTTTCATAAAATATACAGCTAGTACTTCAATAGAATAAAGCAGCTCTCTTTGTGTGTGTGTGAGATTGAAATAATCAAAAATTTTTCTGAATTATTGTGGGTCTTACTTATATCTTACTTATATCAATATCATGTATCAGTAATTACGATCACGTTTGCTGTCTCCTGTGATACATTATTTGCATGCAATGGTGTATGTCCACAATAAGTTGTTATTCAATTAATAGCTCCTCTCCATCGCAAGAATCCTTTAAAAATTACGTAGGTCAGTTAATTTTTGTTAATGATTCAAAATTCACAAAAAATTCAAGTTTGAAATTAGACATGCAATGACACAAAATCTTTGAAAAATAAAATATTTTTACAAGAACAACTAACACTATTATAAAACATATGTTATCAAAAGTTAATGAAAATTTTGGTTAATATCTCATTTATTTAAGATGAAACATTTGAAGAAAGTCATACAAGCAATGGTGATACAGAATCTCATTGCTCGTCACCTCTTACTACAGAACAATGTGCTATCTGGGACCAATCAGCGAATCTTGGAGAAGAGAAATTTCAGTATAATAGTTGGAAAGATGATTTCACAGAAGAGATAAATCAATTGCAGCATACAAAAGGTTGTTAAGAAGTAAGTGAACAGCAGTTGATCGAAGAAGACAGTTAAGTAAGTGAACAGCCGTCGACTAAAGAAGGAAGGAAGTAAGTGAACAGCCATCGACTGAAGAAGGAGGTAAAGAAGTAAGTGAACAGCCATCGACCAAAGACAGAAGAAAAGAGAAGGTTGAACATTTGCAGAAAGAAGCAAAATACACAAAATATGGCAAAGAAGTGCAAGAGAGAGAAGCTAGCATAGAAGAGAGAAAAACATTACAGCACGGGAATAATAAGAGCGCAAGCAGAGAAAGCACAAAGTTATTGTTGATACAATGTCCACCACAGTATACAGTAGCAACATAGGTTTGCTAATAATGTCCACTCCAATGGACATAAATTTAAATGCTAAAATTTTACACATTTTGCATATATGTGCCATGTGGTTTACTTTTCCATAAGAAGTATGCAGGTGGTGTTTGTGTGCATTTTTATACTAATCCTGTTGTTTAGCATTATGCGTATAATACAAGATGAACAATTTGTAAAGTACCGCCTTAACTACATGACTGTTATTTCAACACGTTGTTGTTGTCGTCGGTGTCGTCGTGCGTGTCTTTGTGTGTGTGTCTGTCTGTGTGCATGTCTGTCTGTGTGCATGTCTGTCTGTGTGCATGTCTGTCTGTGTGCATGTGGCTGTCACCATCAACATAGTATCATATAATTCTTCAAAATTGTTCATTTTCGCAATCCGGTGTACTCACATTAGAAGGTAATGCGTTACTAAATGACCTTGTGTTGTAGGTCGCTGAATTCGTCGTCAAATCGGCGCTAATGTCATCACAAAAAGATACATGGGTTCATTTAACAAAGTGGAGTTGACCTGGACGTAGCTTCAGCATCTCCACAGATAAAAATTAGGATGGCCCTGTATGAGGGCCTTCTCGAAAACTGAAACACTAGTTCGAGCGCTATTGCTCTGTAATGTTTTATGTGTCTCATCATGTATAGTGCTTTGCTTGTGTTACTTTAATTTAAATTATGTACTGTAATATGATTTTATTATGGTGTTTGGTCATTTGTATGGTATGTAAACTATACATATCGGCTTGTGGGACTGCATGTCTATTGTTTTTAGGTGTGGAGGCGAAGTTTGTAGAGTTCCACCGCACCTCAATGGCTAGGCTGCAAGAGGTGTTGGAGTCTGAGAATGCTCGCATACTAGAGAAGATGGACCAGATGAGAAATGTTATCTCCAGTCTTCAGTCTGACTTACAGCTAGTTAACCAGTGAGTATGCAAACTTTCACTTGCTGCCCCTTCTCAACTAAATAAAATATTTTCATCTCCATTGGTATGAAGTGTTATGTGTATCTTCACTCTTTAATCAATCTTTTGGTTTTGGATGATGATGGTTCATAAGCATTTTCTTTAGCATTTAAGCCTGAAGATGTCCTGATTTCCATTGTTTTTCATTTTTACTTTGTCTTCAGCGACAATCATTTGTGGCAATTTGCTATGACTATTGTGTACACACATGCTTGTATGCATGGGTTAATGTGCTTGCAGACGTGAATTCGTACTTTTCTATACAGTAGAACCCCGATTTTTGTGCGAGGATTATGAAGATTTGAGCAAAAACTGACTTTGTACTTGAATTTTTCTTATATCTAAGGGTTCTAAATGGTCTACATCAATTTTGCGACAACATAGATTTTGTGACATCGATTTTGAGTTGATTTTTTTGGGAACCGCAGACCATCATAAAATCGGGATTCTACTGTATTTTTGTTTCACCACTTTCTGCAGTTGCGAGTTTAATTATGTAAAAGTGCACAGTGCCGTATTTGAAAACCTCTACATTTTTACTGAAGAGAATGTCATTTTAGGGTAACTTCACCAGTACGTGATGTGGAGAAACTACGGCATGAGTTGGAGGTGAAACACACTAAGGAAATGGAGGAGCTGCGGCAGTATTTTGAGCAGAAGTGTGCTGATATGGAGAAGAGGTATGTCACTAATCATGTTCTACAGTAGAGTCCAGCAATAGCAAGCATTGGGAATAGCGAGAACTTGGTTATAAAGAGCTCTTTTCGAGGAACCATAAAAAAATCACAAACATTTTTTATGTATAATGGTGTTTTTATCAGAGGAAACCTGCACAGTGACACAATGTGAAATGGGCGTGCATCTTTTTTACGATACTGTGTGAAGTACATACTCATTTGTTATCTGTCTTCGTAACTACATCACCCCCAGCTGGCCCCTTTCCCCACTTACAGTGTACCGCTAATCATTCGGCCACTGTTACACCTTACGACTCTTTATTCTGGCATGCATACTCGTACCTTTCAGATTTAAAAAATGCATATTTTCTCATAAAATAGCTCCTTTTTACATGCGACTGGGTTCAGTATTTTTTTAACTTCAACTTGTATTTTCTGCTTTGGTTTATTGATAACATTCTTAGATTATCAGTTTTGTATTTTAATTTAATATTTCTACACCATAGCGTGAAGAATGGTTAATGGTGATGTGTTTCTGTGGCAGCATGCGTGTGGTGTTGTAGATTGACTAGGTTTTCTTCTTCCATCCCCGTTCTTAACACATGGTCAGCTGTAGATGTCGGAGAGGAAGGGACAAAGTCACGTCCAGGGCGTTGTTGTAATTGCAGAAATACCAGACTTAGACCTCTTAGAAATAAAGTACGGTAAAACCTTGTTACGACACTCTTTATTACGACCATCCCATTCATTTTTACAACCCTTTTTTGAGGAACTGTGATAAATTTGAATCGAAAAAGTCTAAAATTTAAGGAAAATCTGCTGAAGAATTTACACTAGACCCCCGATTTTACGAACCCTGGATTTAACGAAGGTAGCGATTCTACGAATACAATCTCAGGAACCCTCAAAAAATAACAAAGTTATATGACAAAAAAAATTGTAAGGAATTACATTGACAATGAATAAAACATGCTGTATCTAATTCACGGCATTAAAATATGAATTGTAGAGTTGCAGTTATTACTTGGTAAGTCACAATATTAAAAATAAAACAAAAATAGCGAAAATCCGTTAAAAAATGTGGCAGTGACAGTTTGAAAACTGTGCGGCGGCGGCGCCTGTGCCAAGCCGGCCGGCCTGTCTCCATCTACGACGTATTAGGATCTATATTGAGGTCGTACTATAGACACAAAGTTCCAGCGCATGCGCATATTGCTCATTTAACTATAGTACAGCCTCCTTCTAGGCTGTTTCACGACGTCTTAATCTCTCTCGTCTCGCGCGGAATGAGATTACTTTTTTACACGAACCCTATAAATAATAGCGTGATATTTTTCTTTATTGCGTTAACACCATACCTACTTAAAACAATTAACTTGGCGCATAATTTGCTTAAACATTGCGTTACTGCGTGTCGTAAAACGTGCGTTTCACAAGTGAGCACGATAATAGCGCTACCTATTTTCCAAGTGTAGAAACATTTGTCTCCGGGTATGTCGAACTTGGAAAATAAATAGACGTTCATGTATTACGTAATCCCGGAACTCCTGATTTATTTTTACCGCATATAGTGACTGTGAAAGTGATTATTTTCAATCACTTATACATGTAATTCTCGACGATTTTAGGTAAGAACGTCACAAAATGGCGTTCTTGGAACAACGTCGGTATATGCTACGGTGCCGCTATCTATCTACCATCTTGTGAACATTCGTACAGTTGCGCTATCTGTCCGCTCTGCACGCTACTAGTATCTACGTTCTCGTACAAATCAACAATGTCAAGGGAATGTTTTTACGTTAAGTTATATAAACCTGCGCAATGAATAAATACATCCGCTTATTCCTTCTTTCTTTGGTGAATACTTTACATGGGCATTTTACTAGTAAGGAATGCCTACTTTTTTTTTCCACTAAACGCTACGCAAGTCGGGCTATTCGCTCGTGAGAAGGCACTCGACAGCTCGGTTTTCTTTTTTTAGGACAAAGATCGATCGTATCTATTGTTTAGCGGTGTTCTTTTGACCGCAAGATATAAATTTATATTTCAACTATCACTTGCGTTATTTTTCCGTTAAATGCTACGGGAGTCGGGCTATTCACTCGAGAGAAGACCCTCGGAATCTCGATTTTCTCTTTTTTTTGGGACAAGGGTCGGTCATATCTACCGCTCAACAGTGTGACGTCTGGCTACTGATATCAATTTATGTTTATGTTATTACGTTAATTAATTTCCCGCAAAACGCTACGGAAGTCGGGGCCTAGAGACACTTTGCAGAAAAAATGCAATTTTAAAATTTTCTGTTATGTCCGGGGGGATGGGGGGGGGGGGGCAAAATAAGCCGCTATCGAATTTACGAAGGTAGCGATTTTACGAATGCGATGATAGGAACCGTGAGTATTCGTAAAATCGGGGGTCTAGTGTATTTGTCCTACTTGTTGCTCATCTGTGTTGCATTTTTTTTGGTGAGTGCTCTGCTAAAATAGATGACACCCCTCCTGACTGTCCACGCCAGCCAATACCCATTCACTCCCACCACCTAAACCCCGCTAACAAGCCAGATTGTGCTTGTCCACGCGCACATCAACTGCAGTGCCTTGTCTAGTGTATGTCACAGCTGCTGTCACGACACCCCCGCCCTACAATAACTGTCTGATATTCACGTGTAACTAACACTGCACATAGCTGCCAACTTGTATGATTCTTCTGTACAATGTACGATTTTGTGCCTGATTGTACGAGTTATGTAAATTATTATACAATTTCTGAGGTTTTTCTTCTTATATTTTTTTTCCGTTTGGTCAATCCATAACGAGAAATCTGGTACTGAAATTGCATAATTTCGGTATCGAACATTTGGTGTGTAGATCGTACTCAACTGACATACAGTGTCGTAAATAATAAAGAAAACTGTAATAATGTAGTTCCTGGAACTAGCATTCTTCATTATAGTCATTGTACCATATTTTTCACTATCATATAATTATTCACACATTTTACAAACGTAACCCAAACTTTTCCGAAACAGTGCCAGACATACCCAATCGATGGTCGTTGCTTGCCTGGCTAAATGGCCGCAGTGACTCATGCAAAACTTAGACTGTTTTAATTTTGAAATGTTTTTCCAGTTTACCGTTTTCATGTAGTAATTGCTCAAAAACACGTAGAAAACCATGCAAAGTAAAAGAAACCATAGTTAAAATCTTATTTTTCCAGCAAATATGGAAGTACACGTTGTACATAGTTGGGTGGTGTTTTCGTAAACGTGGTTTTTGCCAATCTTAAATTTATCATTTTGTTATTGTGGCTGAGATATTTTAGTGTGGGTGCTTGCTGTATCGACTGCCGCAAACTTAACAGTTGTAAAACACAGTAATACATTTTTTTTTATTTGGGAAATACATCATAGCAGTTTTTACAATTACATTTTTGTACAGTCGCTGAACCATGCGGATGTTTAGAACTGTTTGGAAGTTAATAGTATGTGCTGTTTATATTGTATAAGAGATTAAATACTCTCACATCTGCAAGTTCAATGATGTACATTTATTTCTCAGTTCCACAGCAATTGCAGTGTTGGAGAATGGGTAGTAAACGTACAAAGTGTGATTAAATTGGCTAGTTGGCACTCTGTAAGAATTGTTTGATCATTTATGAAATTGTGAAAGAGAATTAAAAAACTGTGTTACCAGAAATCATAAAGTAGGGGCCTATTTTTTGGTGTATTAAAATCTGTTTCTGTTTGTAAACTTGCGGAGACTAAAACTACCAACTAGGTTTGTTCAGATTTATAGATAGTAAAATTATGAGCAGTATTTATGTTGGTACAGCAGAGTAGGCTTACAGTAAAATACATTCAGTAATTTCCCTGTTAAGTTAGTTTTCTTTGTAGTAGGGAGGCTGTGTAACATTAGTCATGAACACAACATAACTTAAGTCAAAATTTTCAGCTAATATTATGATATATGATTTATTATTAAGTATGTTTTAAATTTAAATTTATTTTGCATGCGACGCTTTGACATGTTTACAGTGTAGTATTTTATTAAAAATTAGCTAAAGAGTTATTGCTATGCCATTTACACATATATAGCATGTGAAATGCCATGGCTTGTTTATCCACAATTTTACTCATTTTAAAAATTGTACGATTTTTGAATCCTTGAGGTTGGCAGCTATGACAGTGTGTAAGTATGTTTATTGTTGACACTACTTTAATTAATGCAAGTAGAGGAAAGTACATGTATGCTTCTAAACCAATTTTTCTAGTAAATTTAACAAACTATTTGATTCCAAACATGTTTTAGAGGAAAACATTTGTGTTTATTCAACTTAATTTTTTTATAAATTCTCTCCTAAGTATGACGTGAATGCAATCAGTGCTACTAGCATTTCTCCAACATCAGATATAACATTTTAAAAATTTATATAGAAAGGACAAGTTTGGCTATTTCGGTTTAACAAAGTCGCGTTGATTTAAAATTATAATTTTGTTATTTTGGTTTCAATTGTGATGGGATTATTCTGATAAATTGAATGTGGAGAAATTTACAAGACATGTACAACACCTGGTATATTGAGAGAGAATAGGTTCATGTGACCATTGTTTTTTATGAAAGGTGTATTTGATAGGACTGTGAAATTAGTGAATAATATAAAAAGTTATTTAATATAAAAAAAATTTTAATACAGCAATGCCTAATTTTAGTACATAATGCAGGCTTTGAATGAGTATTTAATTGAAAATTTGCAGTAGACCTGTTTAGTTTTGTATTTCGCCATTTTGACTTTGTGTTCTTTAAACTTGTGTACCTTTTATCCAATGATAGGAAGGAAATATGAGAGTTTATGAATAGGGGTGTGCGAATGGTGGTTTTAGTGTTACGAATTGTTTTCAAACAAGTATTAATTTTTTCAAATAGTATTTTTTAAAATTTTTGTATACATTTGTCAGTGCACAATCTTGCATTTAAAAGGAGATATAGAAATGCACTTTGTGTTATTAATATAAACATAAAAATTTAGCAGTTTTTACTTTATAACCTTGAACATTCTTAAAACATATGGTTTGTTACTTTGTACCTGTTCTTGCAGCAATATACTGCTTTTTCTTTTCAGTTTTCTTATTTTATTATGTTCATAAGAAATCGAGTAAACAAGTGCTTACTACAGATGGCACAGCTGATCTAGTTGACTTCTTCCGTACAAAGATGAAAAAAAACAGTACTTTTCTGTAATATTTTTGGAAGAATTTAACTACATAAATTTGAAAGCTAAATTAATATGTAGAAAATTATTACAATACTACGAAAAATTAGATCTTTCTGTGTAGGGAATACATAATGTAACGCTAATGTTTTCAGGGACTAGTCATTTTTAAACTAATTTTGGTACAATAACAGTGAAACTTCCTGTTTGTTTCACATTTGGAAACATTTGTAGAATAGTTCTATAGAAATTCTGAACTGGTTTAACTGGCTAATTATATAACCAAATAAAAGTATCAGTGATAAAAATAGTTTAATCATAGAACACTCATATTAACTAATTCGTGCTTACTTGCACAATATTAGCGGTGCATAAGTTGTAGTATAAAACTTCGTAATTTCAACCTAACGAATACCTTGGATCCGCACTTTGGTCTCATTAAAATTCGGAATTGCAGACTACACAAACAGCTGAAAATAATATTTCCCCACGTTTTTGGCCATTTAAATTTGTGTTTTGGCCATTTTAATTTGTGTTCCCACTCTTTGTGACATTGGTGAGGATCCACAATATTTTTAGTTTCTTTACTTAACGAAAATAAGAATTATTAACTTTCCCACAGCAAACATTTTATGTAAAGAAACGGCACAGCGTTAAACGTAAACAAAGAGCGTTAAACACCTTTTCGTAGATGTATGCACGGTAACTAAGTAGATATCAAACTTTCGCTGCCGCGATCGCGGTGATCACTGTCTTAGACCGTCAACCTGACCACCACTGCCGCCATCTTGTGTATATCGAGATGTTCCATTAGCGTGTAATCGCTACTCTTCTAGTGCCAAGTATAGGATCTACACGAGTATATGTATGGCAACGAACGTAATGCTTCACGTGAATACGTAAATATTTATGTTAAAGTATACATGAATGTCAGTTCTTTCCCGTATAGGTATATACTTATTTTAACCTTTATATATCCCCGAAAACGGGAAAATCAGTTAAATTATGTTATGCTTGTAAGTAGAAATAGCCTTTTTTCGCTCAGATTATTTTAAGAAATTGTTCAAAACTCACTATTCAAAATTGCTAGAATTAAACTTTGAAATTTGGGAATCTGGTATTCATTTTTCAAAAACGAATAGTACAGATTTACTATTCGAAAAATATTTGAAATTTTGAATATTCGCACACCCCTATTTATAAAACACAGACATTCTTACTAGGTAGTGTTTGTTACAGGTACTCAGAAGAGGTGTTCAGTCAGCACAGCCGCAAGCTGTCGGGCAGCAGTGCTGGCTCTGCAGAGGAACTTGCTGCCGACATGTACTTTACAGGAGGAGATCACGGCCAGAGGGTGCCTGTGCTAACGCACATCTGCGACTCATACTCTGTTGAGCCTAGCTACAAGTAAGTTTACCATTTTGCTACAAACTATTATTCAGTAGTACTTGTAGCTTATAGAAAAATTTATAAATGTATATTGTCAGCATAATAAAGAAAGCAAAATAACATAATTTTAGTTTGCAAATTTATGTACAAGTGGCAGTGGCTGCTCTCTGTATTCACACATTTGATATTTCTGAGTATAGTACATTATGTTACACCTCAGCCCTTACATTGCTGATTTACACTAGACCCTCGATTTTACGAATACTGACGGTTCCATTTACGACATTCGTAAAATCGCTACCTTCGTAAAATCGATTGAGGCCAATTTTGCCCCCAACCCCTCTACCAAATTTTAAAATTTTCCGCAAAGTATATCCAATGGGATCTCGATTTTCGTAGCGTTTTGCGGGAAAGTAAGACAAGTTGTCATTAAGGTATAAATTTATATCACAAGACTGACGTATTCTGATTAAAATGGGACCCCTGAACGGTAAATATGACAGATTTACGTCTGGGAGAAAAAAAAAGAGAAATCTAAACACCGAGCACAGAGTGTGTTCTCGCGAATACATAGTCTGACAGCCATATAGTTTCACACGAAAAATGGCAAATAATAATTTAAATTTAAGTTTGTATTAATAGACAGACGTCTTCCGATTAAAATCACACCTACGAACGATCGATACCACCAATCCATGTCACAAAAAGAAATAAAACACAAAGTCTGGATGCCTGCTCGCGCTCGTGTAGTCTGGATGTCTGTAGCATTGCGAGGAAAAGTAAACCTGAAAAGGTTTACAAGACTCTTGTCAAAATAAACTAAAACTAATGTCACACGCAACATTTTTTCGGAGGCCGCCAGGCTGGTGTGCTATCCTTTGTAACACGAAAATAATGAGAAAAAAAATCAAGTGAAGTTTGAAGACAGCCTTTGTGCTGGACTACGTTCGGTACTTGTGCCCTTTTAACGATAGCACGCCACGGCAAGAGTCCAGTTAATGCAAAAACGGCGCCGTCAACGAGTCTAAACTTAGTCACTTATGCCATTCTTACCCGTTGCCCAGCCGTGTTTACTTTCAAATGGTCGCCTGGCAGATGTGTACTGCTGATAACATGTCCCACCCTCTTTCTTTGTCTTGCTTCAACTTAGCTTGCAGTCAAGCACGCATACACACACACTCACACTATCTCTCCCTCTCTACCTCTCTCCCTCCCTCCCTCCCTCCCTCCCGCCTTAAAATTCCGCGGCCTCAGGCGCAATATTCTCATGCAGACAAAGGACATGTTGGTCACAGAGAAATTTCATTATGCCAATGATCTGATCACAGCGTCGGCGCTAGAAATCGTATAGCCTGGAGGAGATTGCAACACAAGAAGTTTCTCACTTCACCAGAGCAAGTTAATAAACTACTAAAAACTGCCAAAACTCGAAAAATAACATACAAGGAATGTGATTATGTGTCATTTTCAGCGGTTGGGTGTGCGTAGAGGTGGGAATACGAAAAATCCTGTGGTGCACAAGGTAATAGAAATAGAGATTATCTTTACCGGCATTATATACGCGTGAAAGCGAGCTGATAAAGGCTAGGAGAAAGGGGAGGATTTCGGGTTGTGGAATCCGCAAGATATTTTTCTGTCAAGGGGGGTGGGGTGAGGGTATAGATTAAAATTTCCTGGGAAAGTTGCAAGTTGTTTCCCACGCTGATGTTTGAAAGGTATGTGGGAGAGGGGGGTGATCTGCCGGACGGGTGACAAGCAGGTAACTCTAGCTGTCACGGTTATCTACGAAGTCGGTGGGTGACAAGCAGGTAACTCTAGCTGTCACGGTCTTGTTATCTACGAAGAGTAAGCTTTCACTTTATTAAAAAAGAAATGTGGGTAGACAAACTGTGTAACGTACATAGTGCACGCCGGCTGAACTTTGCTCTCCGACGTGCGCCGTCACATTTTTCAACAGCTTTAACTTTTTTTTTTCGATTTTTTGACGGTTCCCGAGAGTATATTTGTAAAATCGCTACCTTCGTAAAATCCAGGGTTCGTAAAATCGGGGGTCTAGTGTATTTATATTGCGGGTAATTTATGCCACCCAGCATGAATAATGAAAGAATGGAATGCAGCATGGGTCGCTAGGTTAATCAATTAAATGTAGACAGAATATTGAGTACAGTGGAATCCCGTTACTACGAGAGTTCGTAACAGCACAAAAAATTGTCGTAATTACGAGTTGTCGTTTATTTATCCATTCGGACATAAATTTCGCTAAAATGAAAACTTATCATTAAGAAATCATAACACGTAACGTATAAACACGACACAAGAATTTTAAGAACTTGGTTACGCTGGGTAAGTCCAGGCGTTAAATAAGTGATCCAAATGAAGTTTGCTTTTGATGCGTTGCAATGATCAGACAAATCTAACATGTTCTACAAACAACTCTAGCAGGTTAAGTTACATAAACATAACTTTTTTACTTGTAGTATAACGTACACAATAAAAATAAATGATAGTGTGTTAGAAACTGACTCTGCAATGCAGTTCGGTATCATAATAAAACCAAGATGCACGCAAGCAATGCTGTGTACTCAGTCCATGGGCCACATTCGCTTTCGCTTTCGTACTGTACCAAGATGGCGTCCATAACAATCATGATCAAGCAAGTCACATCAGCGTTGCCAGATGCAACTGCATTTCCACCGTTGCCGTGTCTCACATTGTTCACTCTACCACGCTAAGCAGATGAACGATGAGTATCACGTGCGCTTGTATTTACATGTTAACTTATAATTTTAAAAAATCATTTTGTGCGGTATGTTGATGATTGTTGCTTGTCTACGAAAGTGCTCTTGACTATACCACTCGTAAATACCGAACATTTATATAATAAACTGCATACACAAACTGACGGTGCATTACAAAACACTAGTAAATACAAACGTCTCGTAATTTCCCGTACTGCTAGTGGTGGGCTTCCACTATACTCACAGGCTGGTACTCAACTTCTTGCCTGATGAAGCAGACTTAGGTTGGTGAAATGTTGTGCAACCGCGCACTCGCGTGACTTTGTGTTCGTTATTACTGTATGTTTCTTTTCGATCAAGAAGTACTAGTCTGTGAGTACGTCAACGTTCTATCTACATACAGTCGAACCCTGATTCTACGGACACTCACGGTTCCCCAAAATTGGTCCGTAGGACCGAGTTGTCCGTACGAACCGATAAGATCTAATTTTGGCTTGACAGCAACCTTTCCCACTTCCCTCACGGCCCGGACGTGAGAGAGAATCAGTAAGAAGTCTCTTGAGGATACGATCACGTTTTCGAGAGACTTATCCGAAAGTAGGTGTTCTTACACATAGTATTATCTTAGTACGCAGAAATATTCGAAGTAATTTAACACTCCATTTGTGCATAAAAAATAAATGAGTAAGTAAAATGACGATAAACAAGAACGCAACGTCACCATTAACTTTACGTGCATCTGGCAATATTTGCCATGTTTACTTATGCCACTGGCAAATAAGATGTTTAACAGTGTTTCAGATTGATAAAGAATAATCATTTTTATAGAATGCGGCCATGTAAACAAAATAATACCCGAAATGTACGTCACTAACTTCTAAACGAAAATGATTATAAACAAGGCATGTTGGATTTTCCTTATGGGGCAGAAGTTATATTCACATTGTTGTTATATATAAAGTTAACGTTTGTACAGTGCAATAATATATTCTGACTTAAATTATACTTCATTTCTTCAAAAAAGATAACAAAGACAGTTAAAATGAAAGAAAACATGTAGTGCAACATCTCTTAACAATACGATACAACATACATTTACATGTTTCTTGTGAGAAAATAAAGTACTATTTTATCTTACTTCCTGTGATAAAACATAGATTAGTGAAATTATCCAATGCTATTATGCCATGGTAAAACACGAACAAGTAAAATTAACGGTAAATGACTATAAAAATATACGACCTCAGCATAGCATGTAGGCCTAACTTCAAATTAGTGTGTATAAACAGCTTGTGATTATATTTGGCCTGTTACGAAATTATATGTAATCAATATATTTTTACGTGTACACTTTCCACTTCGAAATTGTAATCAAAATCCAAATCGCCGTCTGTGAAGAAATGCAGAAATCGAAAACGTACACATAGCAAGTAATTCTTCAGGATGAATGGTGCAGCTTCGATTTGATACGCGTGGGGGGAGAAGAGAAGAAAAATGGCGGAGGTACATTTTTTTTTTCGCTCGTGACGCCCACCCACTGCCGACATTGGATGGCAGCGACAGCGGTGGGCGGAGCATGAGCTGTGATGAGCAACACAGACATCACCAAAGAGAGAAAGAGGTAGAGCGAGCGAGAGAGAAGCGGATGCTGCTCTGAGAAACAGTTGGCGGCAGGTCAGTAGGTCAGTGACCTATCTCGCGCTCTGCGGCTTACGCGCGCACCTGTGTTTGTTTCTTAATAATTTTTTGCCATTTTCGTCGTGTAACACATTATTTGAAGGCTGAGCTCTTACACCTATATTGTTTATACGTATTGCGACTTATAACGACGTTTTGATATATCTCTGCAACTGATTTTCAATTACTAAAATTTTCATTTTTTCCATTTTTTTTTTTATTGTTTGCGGAAATTTATACGTATGAGCGAAGTGTATGTACGAACTGAGTGCTGTACGAGTGGGGTTTTACTGTATTTAATTGAATAAAGCTGGACTTGGTCATGATCAGTATAAACCAGGAACAAATATGAAACATTATATTTCCACCAGAATAAAATTATTGTCTTCTTCTGTATTTCCATTACTTATTCCCATTGAAATGCTGTGCTAATATGTGAAACTCACCCATCGATGTACTGCACTTAACCTTTTAAAGCTCCCACTATTAGCTAGAGGATTCTGCATTGGCGCTATTAATTTTGTTTAAATTTGTGTGACTTTCTCGGGGGATTAATATCATTTTCACAAGTGGTTTTGCTGTAGATCTGCAGTGTGAATACATCAGGCATAGAACTTGAGATTAAAGAGGTAGGCATGGTGATTGGTTGACAAGACATTGACTCGACGCAGCCCTTCTGTGTTGTGGTAGGTTGTCTCTGAGGGAGAGGGGGGGAAGTCTGTGCCGGCTAAGACGGGCTGTGTCCCTCGGAGATCGGGGGTTTGGTCCGAGGCGTGCCTCAGTGAGTGAGCTGAGGGGAGCCACGATCGGGTCGTACAGAAGGGGGCGGAGTACCTCACTTAACTGGGTCAGGTTTATAAATCACTCACCTGGTGTTTGAAATAAGTCCCGCAGCAATCGTTGTTTACGCTCGCTCAGCGGCTAAGGGTCCTGACTTACCTTGATCGTGAGTTGCTGTACTAGTTTGTGCGCAGGAGGGGTGCCTTGGGGCAGAGTCTTGATGGGACTCAGTAGCGCCGGTGGCTTGCGGGCCATGCGGCGGAAAATCCGGCTGAGACAATGCTTGTTGCGTTTGCGAGTACGTCGCTTCTTAGGAGGCAAGTTCTGTTCGTGTTGACTGGGGCGCGTGAGCGCACGTTATTGCTCCCAGTAGAAGTCCTCAAATGATAACTGAGGCCCGGGCACTTTTTGAGGGGAAGGTATCAAGCGTGGATTAGAAATGGGTGTTCCGACTTGTTGTCGCCTTTCACGGGCGGCCCTCTCTCTAGGCTCTTGCAGAGCGTTAATATCGCTGGCACTGATGTGGAGTTCTAACACCTCCTGGGCATTACTCATTTAGAGAAGAGAGAAAAACAATGAAAGAGGATATTCTGGTAGAGACGGCTATATTGTATCCAAATAACACACGAGTTACACACACTGTTACACAAGTCTTATGGCACAAATTATATACAACTGATTAACGTTACAACTCTTAAATTAAAATACACTGGTCCATATACTCGGATGCTGTTAGATAAATTCGCGGATACTTTAAAACTGCGCGCCCCGATACACGTGGTACTTCCACAAATTATCACAGATATCACAATACTTCCGGTGGTAGTGCACCGCGTGGTGGCTAGAGCGTACTGTAGGGTGTGTTCCCATTTAGGCCGCGGCACGGGAGAATTGCGTGGCAGCGTCCCCTTCGTCCTTTCCCTCTGCACTTTCCCTAGCAGTGTGTAGGTAGGGGGGTGAAGGACTCCCTTGAGCAAGATGTCGACTTCGGAAGGGGGCAGGGTCGAGGGTTTCCCTTTTCAATAAATCGCCTCGAAGGAAGGTGAGGGACTACCTTGAGCAAGAAGTTGACCTCGGTGGGGATTTGAGGGTTTCCCTTTTCAAGAAATCGCCTCGAGGTTGGGTGAGGGACTCCCTTAAGCAAGAAATCGACCTCGGTGGTAGAGTGGAGGGCTCCCTTTGCAAGAAGCCAGCTCCGGAGATCCGGTGGCCTCCCTTTGCAAGAAGCCAGCCCCTAAGGTGGGTAGGTGTAGAGTGTGTGTAGTGTGCCGATAGTCGGGAGCCCAGAGAGCTGCCAGCATACTCTGAAGAAACTAGGGCCAGCGCGCCCCTTATATACCCGGAGTTAGGGGGTCTGGGAGGGAAAATGTCCCGTGAAGTGGGTGGTAAGATGGCGGAGGCAGTGGAGGGGCTGTCTGCTACTGCAGGGTTGCCATCCTAACACCCACGCATTTCTTACAAACAAAACACGTGATCGGGAAATATGGCGCTTAACTTCCCTGCAGGTCTCAAAATTACACTACAATGCCGTGAAATTAAAAATAACATTAGGCCCTACATTTACACTTTTATAACAAGACACACTTCAATTATTTACAGAAATTGTTTATGCCCTTTGTTGGGACCTGTCAGCTTTGTACATAGGTTGTTGTTGTTTGTGAACTGAACTTTATTGACTGTCTCTTGTGTGACTCTTACCCGGAACTTAGCTTTGTTTTTTTTTTTTTTTTTTCCTCTTGTGGGCTCGAGGCTAGCGGGCAAGATGGCGACCTAGCCATAGTTCAAAAAACGTGTGGTGTTATCGGTGCGTACGGACGTGTTAACGCAGTGTATGTTCGACGGAACATTTTGGTCCTCCGGGCCGGATATTATTCCGGATGTTATTCGGTGTGTCGGGAGTTAGAAAATCGGTGCGAGTCGGACGGGAA